>JARHVA010000484.1:4112500-4412500 GCA_037957365.1 Torreya grandis
AAAACTCAGGCCATTGAATAAATATGCAACCTTTATAACAATATCATGCTGGCTAAATGGGATAACATGCAATTAAAACAATTAAATGCAAGTTTAAAGAATTAAAATACACATTTAAAATCCATTTTCACATAAAAAGTAATTTATAGAACTTACTTTGAATATTTGCTGAAGATTTCTCCTCTCTTTTCCTTCCAACTCCCTTCTTCTAAATTCTCCTGCTTTCTCTCAATCTCCATGTGTTTTCAATTCACAAAAAATTCCTTTATTTATAAATTTCACTTTCCTTCTAATTTATGCACCCCATTTATTGCATGAATTCCCCCTATTGTTTTTACTTCATGCATGTCAATTTACTCTACAAAATTTATCTTCATCATAATTAAAACATGCAAATTTTAAATTACTATGCCATTATTCCCTATTTTCTAAATTTAAGCTTAAGTTGACTCAATAAACAACCATATCTATTTTCCTATTTTTAAAAGTAACTTCTACATGTATTTTCAAAATTTTCATTAACTCAACTTCTAAATTTACTAAATTTTGTTAATTATTTCATTCACTTTTGTTTACCAAACTAATATCAAAACATGCTAAGTTAACTAAAATAATAATAAAATCTTTTTTTTTTAAATTTTTAAGTAAATTTCATGCATAATTATAACTCTAAGAAAATAATCTTTAAAAGGATAATTATCTATTTCATTAATGAATAATTATATCATTAATTACCTTTTATTTGCAAGATAATTGTATTTAAAATAACAATACCTTTATAGCAATTAATAATTATTTTCTGGATTTAAATTAAAAAATCAAGTCAATTAGAATAAAGAAATCAATGCTTACTAAAACTAATTACACACACAAATATAATCATAACCAATACACACTGAAATTTTATGCAACTAAACTTTAAAATCTATTATGCATGTGTGTAGGGTCACTATCAATTTCCATTGATATTCCCCCAATCATTCCATCAAGCCGATCCTATTTGATGATGCTCTCCCTCGTCAATCTCTAAGGGTAGGATCTATCCTGCATCCACCTCGCAAAAAGTAGGTAGTTAGTTTAAGTCATCATAAATATCAACAATGATGCAAAAACTAACTAATACATATCCATAATGTATATAATATAAAATACACATATCACATCTTATACTTTAATCATCAATATCACTATTCCATTATAGTATATGTCATAAAGATCAAATCAAAGCAATAGTAATAAGATATTAACCATACTAATCAATAAATTAAAGGTTTTTAAGTTATAAGGTGAAATTAGGATGTAGCATCCTCCCCCCTAAAATTGGTCATCGTCTTAATGACACTTATTCAAATAATAGTTTTGAATATCAAAAGAGTCTAACATATTTAAAAACATAGTATCAAGTATCTATCATGAAAACAAATACAGAAATAGCCTAAAAAACTCATCAAAGTCTTATCAAGTAACACTATCTTCAGAGTATTGGTCCCACAAGACCTTACACTGAGACACCTTTCTATTTTGTAAATAAAGTTTGTAAGTGTCAATTACTTTGATTGGGTCTACCATGACCATCCCAAGGTCAAAAACCTGCAAAGCATTCTAATCCAAAACATATGAAGGATCAACTATATACTTATTAAGAAAATATCCATGAAAAAGATTATGTAATAGAGCTAGGAATGGTGGCAATGCAAGCCTATACACAACAAGATTGACCACTTTTAAAAATTTGAAGGGTCCCACATATCTTGTGATAGTTTTGTTGACTTCCCAAACTTAATCAAGCTCTTCTACAACTTAACCCACAAGAACACTTTGTCACTAATAGAAAACTTCTATCTATCATCTTTAGATCAACATAACTCTTTTGCCTATCATTGGCTTCAGCTAATATCTATCTAATTAATTTAACTTGTTCTTCTATTTCAAAAAGCATCTCTGGATCGAAGACTACCCAATCCTTTAACCTATCCTAACTGATTGGTGTTCTTCACCTCCTTCCATAAAATACCTCAAAAGGAGCCATATTTAATGTTGATTGATATGAGTTGTTGTATGCAAACTCAACCAATGGAAGAAAATCTTTGCATTTTTATTGTTAATCCATTCAATACATACGTAGAAGATGATCTAAAACTTGATTCACTTACTCAGTCTAATCACAAGTCTCTAGATGGTATGTGGTACTAAAATTTAATTAGTACCCAAAGCTGAGTTTAGATTCACCCAAAACTTAGAAGTCATCTTTGGATCATGATCCTAAATGATCTTCTTTGGAAATACATGCAACCTATACACTTCCTTTATGAACCTCTTTACAAGGGTAGATGTATCATCTGTCAAGTTGCCTAGTATGAAATGAACCACCTTGGTTAGTTTATATACAACTATAAAGAACATATCATGCCTATTCCATGACATCAGTAAGCCTTGGACAAAGTCCATACTAATCACTTGCCACTTCCACTCTGGTATATCATGCGAATTTAGAAATCTAGTTGGGTGCACATGTTCAGCTTTTACTCGTTAACATTCCAAACAATGTGACACAAAATCTACCATATATTTCTTGATTCCATTCTAGAAATACAAAGGTCTAAGTTCTACCATGAGTTTTGTTACTCCTATATGTCTTGAATATGGGGCATTATGTAACTATTTTAGCACTTTGCTCCATATATTCTCTCAATTTGGTAGATACATTCTCCCATTAAAATGTAGAATATTGCCATCCTCAAAATTGAATCCTTTATACTAAGTGTTCTGAGCATTATCAGATAATGCTTTTCTCACTTGCTCATATAATTTTTCTCCTGGTGAGAACTTAACTACTTGATATTTGAAATTACTCCTGATAGTAGCTATAACTACTATGTACCTTATATGACTTAAAGTGTCAGCTATTCTGTTCAACTTTATTTTGATGTAGTTGATATCAAAGTAATATTCAAAAAGACTCTAACCAATGTCTCTGATGAGAATTAAGATTTGGTTGGGTGAAGATATGTTTGAGTCCCAAGTTATCAGTCTTGAGCTCAAATGGTTTTCCTAATAAATAGTGTCACCAAACTTACAAAGCATGAATGATTGCTGAAAGTTCAAGATCATGAGGGGCATAATGCACCTCATGAGTTTTCAACTTCCTTTATTCAAAATACAATACTTCACCATCCTACATAAGGACTCCACCTAAACCCTCTCTTAACATATCTGTGATCACTAAAAATTGACCATTGGGATCAAGAACTTTCAACACCGATGCTAAAGTAAGCCTTCTTTTCGACTCTTGAAAAACTACTTTAAATTTTTTTGACTATAAAAACTTTTGATTCTTCCATTGCAAGGAGGTAATTGGATTAGCTATCTTAGAAAAGTTTGAAATAAACTTCCTGTAGTATCCTGCTAACCCTATGAAGTTACTTACCTCATGCACATTTATAGGTGCTAGCCACTCTATAATGGCCCTTATCTTAGATGGATATAAATAAATATCATCTACATAAATAATATGCCCTATATATTGCACTCTTTCATAGAAGAATGCACACTTAGACAACTTACTTTACAGCGTGTGCTTTCACAACCATTGCAAAACCAATTCTAGATGCTATAGGTGTTCCTCCTCATTCTTAGAATATACACGAATGTCATCCAAAAAGACTAAGATAAAGTGATATAAATATTACCTGAACACACTATTCATGAGATTCATAAATGATATTAGTGTGTTGGTCAACCCAAAAGGTAATACCATGAACTCATAATGCCCATAGAGAGTCTTGAAAGCTATTTTCAAAATATCCTCATCTCGAATCCTCAACTAATGATATCCTGCTCTAAGATGTATCTTCAAAAAGATCATTGCTCTATGAATTTGATCAAAAAGATCATCTATATGAGGTATTGGATACCTATTTTTGATAGTGGCCTTGTTCAACATTCTATAATCGATGCAAAGTTGAAGGGTACCATCCTTCTTTTTCAAAAAAACAACTGGTGCACCCCATGGTGACACACTAGACCTAATCAACCCTTTTGACAATAGTTCCTAGAGTTAAGCCTTCAATTCAACCAAATCAGTGGTTATCATCCTATATGGTGCCTTAGATTGTGGTTCTGATCTAGGTATGATGTCAATAGAGAAATCAAACTCATGTTTAGGAGGTAAACCTGGTAATTCTTCTAGAAACACATCATGAAAATTTCTAAGAAATGGAAAATCTTTGAAAGATGGTTCTATAAGTTCTTCCATATCATTTATCTTGATGATAAATTCTTGGCACCATTTTAATTGATCCCTCCTGAGTTACATTACAAAAATCTATCTAAGCCACAACTCTCTCTTTTCTCCCTGAATTTGTGTCTAATTTCCAAAATCATCCAGACACTCAATTCTCTTTAAATAGTAGTCAATCTTGGCCTTATGTTTAGCAAGGTAGTTAACTCCTAGGATCATGTCATATGACCCTAGTGGTGCTACATACAAATCCACTATAGTTGAAAATTTAGGTAATTCAATTACTACCTCAACTAGACACTGATTAACCATGACTTTTGAGTCATTCCCATATTATACCAACCATGCATTTTCCATATATATAGCTTTCCTAAGAGATTTGCTAAGCATTATTGGAGCTATAAAACATTTAGTAGCCCCTAAATCTATTAAAATATAAATTGGGTGTCTAAACAAAATACTTAATAACTCAATGGGTGTTGCTTGTAATCTAGCTTATTAATTATCGATTACTGCATGAATACGATACTAAAAATTACCCTATTAAGGATTAGGGCCTTTGTTCTTTGACTTGTCTAGAGGACATTCATGAGCATAATGATTTCCTCCATAATTGAAACAATCACCATGTGGCCCTTTCCTATCAGTTGGGGTATCCCCCTAAAATCTACCCTTGGAGCCATTGCTTGATTTCTTATTACTAAATCCCTTGTTGAATTTGGCATTTTGGTTATTGGTTTGGCCCTTGAAGTTTCCTTTCCTTTGGTTCTAGTTCCTCTTGAACACTAGCTTAGAATTCCCAAACTTTTTCATGATATTTTCTTTGCCCTGAGCAAGAGACTTCAACTTCTATTCTTGTTTCATTGCCTTCTCAAAAACCTAGTTCATGGTGGGAGGTCCATACACATCTACCTCACTACTGATATAGGGTTTTATTTCCATGATAAACTTCTTGATTTTAAACCTCTCATCTACTTGGTACTGCGGTACATAGTTCAAAAGTTTGGTGAACTACTCCAAGTACTCATTCACCAAAGAATCTCTCTATTTTCGATTCTATAAATCTATGAGCTTCTGATCAAAGTAAATTTGTGGTAACCACCATGACTTGAATAACATCACAAACTGCTCCCTGGTTGTGGTTATGGAGTTAAGGTTCATTTCCATCTTTTTATTGGCCTATCAAGTAGATGCCTCACTAGCCAATTGGTAAGCTCCCAAACTACTTTGGTGATTTTTGAGTAGTTTTGAATCTCAATATACTTCTCCATCTCTATCAACCATGCCTCAACTTCATCACTAAGAATAGTTCCATCAAACTTAGGTGGATTCATCTTTTTCATGTCCCTAGATAATTATGCAACCCATTGAGCTCTTGCATCCTACAGGTTTTCCTGCTCAATAGGGTGCTCAATAGGTACTTATTGATGTTCTTTCTCACCTTGGCCATACAATTCTTGTTCTAGGGCTGTAATCCAGTCCCTAGTATCATTTATGGCTACAAGAATCTGATCTAACTTTGTTAAATGTTCAATGGTAATCAAGTTAGGATCAAAGGGAGGGTTGTTGTCATAAACATACAAAAGACCCTCACTTGATGCTCTAGATTGCATAATTATTCCTTCTCACTGAAAAAAAGAATACAAAAGTGTTAGCAGACTCACTTAGTCCTAGAGTTTGATCTTAAGATCTGATACCACATGTTACGACCCCTTAAGTTGTACTTAAGAAAATGCGGTAATTTTTTTTAAAGCAATAACTTCACATTCATTCCATAGAAATAAATAATACAATATATATAAAGCATAACCAAGGACAATAGTACTTCTAATTCAAATACTACATATAATATTATTCTTCTACAACTCCAAGGAAAGTAAATACCATAGGACACAACTATGACTAATCTAAAAATATAAGAACTACTATTCAAATATACAAATACATAATACAATTGCATTTCTTCAGGCATATAATCTAATATAATAAATAGATACTAGGCTCTTTAGAGCTTGAGTCATGCTAACTTGTTTATCATTGATAATCTCACGTGTCCTCTCTAGGTAAGCACTACAGTAGGGAGGGAGATCATCATCTGAGCACTTTATCACTCCAACCATGGACCAATAATCCCCTGCATAATTCCCTATCAGGGAATGGCCCTCCCTTTATAGATAGTTAGATAGAATGGTGTGAGAATCTAGTGAGACGTGTTAGTACCTAGTATGTTTGTAAGATTTTTGAAAAAACATGTAGTGTACCATAAATAAATCTATTCTAACATGATATCTCATAACATGCAAATCAAACATATGAAATGATAATGTATATCTAACATTACTTTGGCCATAGTTTTTAAATAATATATGATCATTTAGATCGATCAATTTCATAACACACCATTTGATCAGATTATCTATTGGTGATGTTACCTAGGCTAGTGGGTCCATCTCACTACGTATTAGCATCATCAATACATTTTCTAAAATAAACATCTATAACATAGTTTATATTTCAAAGATTCATATAGATTTTCTCCTATAGTAGAAATAGAATAATCTTATTTTGACATTTAATCCATTAATGCATAATGAATCTGAATACTTACTATTTAATACAACAGTAACCCTTTTGACAAAAATATATTTGCAAACAAAATCATAATCTAAAATTTGCTAAAATTGCTTTATAAAACTATATGTAACTGAATAAAGTCATGAAAAAGACATACCATCTGAGTATGTTTTATACAAAGTCATAGATCATTTAAATGTTACTCATAACATACTGCTAAATTAACAATCTAGCTTGTCCCTAAACATAACAAGGTTTATTCACCAAATTTAAAGAAAGTCAAGTAATCCTAAACCATTTTCTTCTTTTAATAAGTTAATATTAACTTAAACATTTATCCTATTAACCTTGGATACATGTTTTTCATATACCATCTAACATAATCATTCACTTTGCCAATCAAGGTTTATACCCATTGTTCTAAATGTATCCTCATACACATATTTTGTAACAAATTAAATTCTTATACTCATATAAATGTATCTTAGCAAAAGAATGAACTTTTTACATATTTAATAAAATGTAATTTTATACTTATCTTAACCGAATAATTTTCCATTTTATAAAACTTGGTAAAGGATTATTTAATATATATTTAACTTAGATATACTATTACATTCTCATTACACACACACACACACACATCATGCTAAGAATTCACTTTGATTTGAATATAGAGTGACCTATCTAAAACTTAAGAATTAATTATGTAACTATATATATATAGTTACATAATTAATTCTTAAGATATATATATATATATATATATATATATATATATAGACGCACACACACACACACACACACCATGCTAAGAATTAACTTTGATTTGAATATAGAGTGACCTATCTAAAACTTAAGAATTAATTATTATATAATAGCTTACATAATTAATTCTTAAGTTTTAGATAGGTCACTCTATATTCAAATCAAAGTTAATTCTCCGCATGGTATATATATATATATATATATATATATATATATATATATATATATATATATATATATATATAAAATTGCCCGCCTAAATAAAAAGCTATATTAACTGCCCAAAAAAGAGTAAAATGCTACCAATGGAATTTATAATAATACCATAAGAGAAATAGACACAACATTTACTAGAACGTAGGGTTCTAAATTACTATGCCATCTAATATATTATGGGATGCAGGGTGTAGCAGTCTTAATACATCGGATCCTACAAGTCCCTCAAAGACTGATTTATAATAAACGTTGCCCTTAAGAATATAAGACATATTTATAAAATTAGATGTTGGATCTAATGATTCAACACAAGGTTTTCAAGAAGTAATACACAGTCTGCAAGTTATAAATTAGAATGCAACCTCAAAAGTATCAAAACACATTGGTCATTGGGACCACATTGTACTAAAAAAGATGCAACTCTATAAAATCAATGTGCAGGGTTATAGAGAGGGTAGAACCTAGGTCAAAAATAATTCAATGTAGTAAATAAATGACAATGTAGGTCTGTATAAAAATAAAAGTGCTACCAAAGGAAACAAGAATCTCGTCCAATAAGGATATACTAAACATAGGAAAAAATATACACAGATTTTAATAGTTAACAATGTTACCTCTAATGGGTAAAACATAGGCTAAAGAGTCAATGCAAGTTCACAACTAGATGTTGTTATTAAAATAAATTCAAACACTGCTTAAATAATAAGGGGACACTAATTTTCTCTACACAGGGTTTTAAAGAATTGAAAAGTTGGTGATTGAAATAATGCTCAGTCAATACAAAATAAAACATGACCTCTATTAGGTATAATGCAGGATAAAATAGATGGAAATGCAACATAAAGAAACAAAACATAGTCTTAGAGTCAAAATAATTAAAAACTCATGCCACAAAATAAACATGTAGCCTCCATAATAATATCATGTTGGCTAAAAGGGATAACATATAATTAAAACAATCAAATGTGGGTTCAAAGAATTACAATACACACTTAAAATCCATTTGCACATGGAAATTAATTTACATAACCTACCTTGAATATTTGCTAAAGATTTATCCTTTCTTTTTTCCTTCCAACTCCCTTCTTCCAAATTCACTTGCTTTCTCTCAGTCTCTGTGTGTTTTCAATTCATCAAATTTTCCTTTATTTATAAATTTCACTCTCATAATTTTTGCACCCCACTTCTTGCATGAATTTCCCCTTTTGATTTTACTTCATGCATGTCAATCTACTCTACAAAATTTATCTTCATCATAATTAAAACATGAAAATTTTAAATTACTATGCCTTTATTTCCTATTTTTAAAATTTAAGTTTAAGTTGACTCAATAAACAATAATATCTATTTTCTTATTTTTAAAAATAACTTCTACATGTATTTTCAATATTTGCGTTAACTCAACTTCTAAATTTACTAACTTCTGTTAATTCTTTCATTCACTTTGGTTTACCAAACTAATATCAAAACATGCTAAGTTAACTAAAATAATACTAAAATCTCTTTTCTTAATTTTAAAGTAAATTTCATGTATAATCCTAACTCTAAGAAAATAATCTTTACAAAGATAATTATCTATTTCACTAATGGATAATTATATCATTAATTACCTTTTATTTTCAAGATAATCATATTTAAAATAATAATACTTTTATAATAATTAATAATTATTTTTCTGGGTTTAAATTAAAAAATCAAGTCAATTAGAATAAAGAAATCAATGCTTACTAAAACTAATTACACACACAAATATAATCACAACCAAGATGCACTAGTATTTTTATGTAAATAACCTTTAAAATCTATTGTGCATGTGTGTAGGGTCATTAACAATTTCCACTGATATTCCCCCAATCATTCCATCTAGTCGATCCTCTCTAATGATGCTCTCCCTCATCAAGCTCTGAGAGTAGGACCTATCATGCATCCACCTCACAACAAGTAGGTAGTTAGTCTAAGTCATCATAAATATCACTAATGATGCAAAAACTAACTAATACATATCCATAATATATCTAATATAACATATAGTTATCACATCATGTACTCTAATCATCAATATCACTATCCTATTACAGTATGTCATAAATCTCAAATCAAAGCAATAGTAATCAAATATTAACCATATTAATCAATGGATTAAAGGTTTTTAAGTCATAGGGTAAAATTAGAATGTACCATAAAATGTTTAAAACTAATGATTTATTATCATGTATGAATGTAAGTACAAGAGAAAATAAGGAAGAAGTCCATGATAAGGACATAGAGATTGAAAATATGAAGGAGAACAAGCATGAACAACATGATCATGTGGAAGAAAAGTTTGATTGGATAACCATGTATATAAGATGCCTCATGAAAGACATAAAATGAAAAAGATTGTATCAAGAAGATGGAGATAAGAGGTATGAAGGTCAATATTTAGAAGTTGTATTGCATGAAGCAATCAAAGAGGTACAAGACAAGAATTTTTTTGTGAATAATGATGATATAATGAATCTTTATAAGAATATAGAGAAACTTGAATAAGAATATGCAGGTGATAAAAAGTTTCTAGATGAACAACAAGACCAACCATTTGTATACGAGATTTGAGATAAATTTCATGTAGAATTGATAGCTTTGGATCATGCCATAAATGATGAAGAAAAAGATAAAGTATTTCTTATAATAGTAGATGAAGAGGTGAGTAATGTGCATGAGTCTATGGGGGCTCAAGAGAGAGAGATATTGATGGATATATAAACTGACTTATAGTAGAAAAGAGTGTCTATCTTGACACATGAAGGAAATAGAGTTCAAGTATAATTTTTGAATAATACTATGAAGATGAGAAATGGATGAGGAAAACATTGATATAAGAAGCTGAAGATAACCTATCAGAGTTCTTAAGTTAAAGTAAAGAGAAAGAAGATGATAAATTCAAAAAACATGTTGTCTATAAGAAACATCAAGGAGAGGAAATTGCAGGTTACATGGGGGCAAAAAATTAGAGGCAAATAATGAGTTACAACCAAGAAGATGGACCAATCTTTGTACAGGATGAATAAAATTAATTTGCAAGCCAAGATAAGTTTAAAGCCATGAAAAAACAAGGTATAAATTCATTTGAAATGATCAAAGAAATAATAAGGGCAGCTAATGAAGTAATTAAAGAGTATAACAAACAAGATAAGGGACTCAAGGAGATGAAATATAAGCCTAAAAAGGCATGGAGGAACAAAGTAGAAGTAAGAACAGATGACAAGGACAATGATGCAGGAACATCAAGCTAGAAGACATCAATTTTGTGTTATTGTCAATATGGGTCAAAGTTGGTCAAATTTTGGATGCCAATGTGATTTGTGTACCTTTTAAGGTCCATCTGTGTCTTTGGAGTCCTTTTGAGTCATAGGGGTGTGTTATATAGGTTCTAGGAGTTTTCCCTCCAAAATTGGGAATTTGAAAATTCAAATATTTGAACCAAGGTTAGAGTGACCAAAGAATGGTAAAAGGTGGTTAAGAGAGTAAAATTGGTGTAAGGGGCCAAGATGTCTTGTAAAGGGTGTTATGAAGTCATCATTTGTATAAGTAACTAGGTTTATAAGTCATGCTTAGGGATACAACCACTAATCATATGTTAAAGTTGGTTGTGGTAAGCAAGGTGGTATAACTACCCAAAACCAATGTTTAAATTAGATGGTAAAGTCATGGTAGTGAGTTATATGGTGTAGATGAGGTGAGAGAGTGGAGGAGATAAAGCTCCAAGAAGGAAAAATAGGGAGCCATGAAGAAAGATGAACAAACTCCTCAATAAAGGTGGTGGAGTCCTGTGATGGACCAAATATGTAATGTTTTGATGATCAAATGAATAAAGAAAGAAATAATTTTGTATACTTATATTATTGAAAAATATTTGATTATTGTGAATCATACATTGTCTTTGGAAGGCCTTATGGCCCTAATCTTTTTGGTATCTTGTAGGATTGCAGGTTTGGTCCAAGGAATGTAAGTCATAGTCCAAGAACAAGAGTATTTGAGTGTTTTCTACAAGTTATTGAGGTAAAGACTATCATAGAATTAATTATTGCATATATTGAGATAGTGTAGACCTTCAGATGATTTAGAGAACCTTTTTAAAAGGATAAATTCAAAGTAAAATGCCACTGTGACCATGAAACCCTATAGACTTTTATCACAGTCAAAGTATAAAGGTAAATCCTTGTGCCTTAAGATATATACCAAAAATGTGTTGAGAGAAATATTGGTAGATGAAGATTTATTCATATTGGTTGTTGAATTATTTTTTTGAATGCAATATTAGGGTGAATTAAATATATAATTCAATATGAGGAAAGAACCCTATGCATACAAATTACAATCCCTATTTTAGAGGGTATTAAATGGATCACACATTTAGAGAAAAGAATGAGCATGGTGTTAATGATTTCTTGGTGCATATATATAAATGAGAAGATTTGAAAATAATTTATAAATAGATTCAAACCCTGTTGAAGGCAAATAGGTTTCAAGACCTTACACAATCCATACCCTATTGACACAACCCAAGGCTAAACAAAGAAACATGTTTGATGAGAGAGATTGATGGATATTGATGGATTATGGTGATAAGTGAGTTGTGGCATGAATTTAAAGGTGAATAGATCAAAATAAGGAGCATTTTAAAGTTTTTTTAACTTGGGAAGGTACACAAACCTCAGAAAACCTTACACAATCAATGGAAGATAAGCAAAACTTTGTGTTTAGGTTTATTTTAAGCAAATGAGGTTCAACCAAAGATTATAACCTATTGGATGAGTTGTATAAAGTGAAAAAATACCTATATGTTGCCTTAGATCCTTATGAAGTGACCTAGAAACAAATATATTGAATTTAATAGGCTCTCGGTCTATGTAGAAGACTAGCTAGGGTTTCAAACAAGAAAACCTCATAACTCTCATTAAAACCATGGAAAATTCTTAAAACTTGGTGATATAATATGTTTTAATGACCCAATAAGTATTAAGGTGGTTTTGGATAAGTAAAATATGTAAAAGTATGGATTTTATGACTATGGGTGTATGGTAGGGCTAAAAGGCCTAATTGAAGGGAAGCTAACAAAGGAAATGCTAGATACATGTGGAATTAGACTTTAAAACTTGAAAAAAACATGTAAGGAGATAGAGGGTGGTTATAAATGGTTTTAAATCTTCATAAGAGTTCCTAGTTTGATCAAACAAAGAGAAATTGCACAAAAAAGGCTACAAACCTAGGGTTGTCATTATGAGACTTATGTGTGGAATTGAATGTTGAAGTGTGTTTGATCACTTGAGATGGGTTAAGGTAGGTGAGATATGATCATAAGAGATTACCCCTAAAATAATATTGAGCTTTGAAACCATTAATAAGTTTTGGTACTTGAGACCTAAGAGGATTCCCTAGTGAGAAGCTAGTGAAAGAGTGAAAGGAAGTTTGTGAAAATAATGAATGTCATGAGTCAGAGAATGAATATGATTTTCATGGGAGAGGTCTAATGCCATTAATAATAAACTCTAAATTTATAATAAATAAAAAATAGGGAAGGAGGTTAGTAAGCATAGTTATCAAAAGGGAGAGACTAGATTACAGATATATGATTCAAGTCAAAGTCAAAGCATTAAATAAGATATTTACCAAGACCAAAGCTAGGAGTGTATGTTTTGGAGACTTATTCCATAAAACTCTACATCATTTGGTATTATATCAAGGTAAATTTGGGTAGATTTTTGTTTTGAGTTCCTTAAAACTTGTTGTTTTGAGATGAATACATAATACTATGAGGTTTGCAAGAGATGACACTTGCAGGGTATTTTAGGAGGAGTATGGTATAGGTATGATGTATGGAGATCAGTATAGGTGAATATTATATTGATAAAGAGAATAGTATAAATCCCTAAAGTCAAATGAGAAGGACTAGAAGCTATTCAAGAAAGGACTAGAGAAGATAGTGTGAAGCAAGAGCCTTGAAGCTCAAGTGAGAAAGATAAGAAGGAAGAATCTAAGAGTGAGTCAAGAAGGATAAGGAGGGGTCATAGATAGAGGACTAAATGAAGAGGAAAGATAAAATAGAGGTTTAAGAGGCAAGATTGATAATCTTACTAAGAGTAAGGTCTAGATAGACCTAGAAAGCAAAGAAGTGAGAAGATGGATGTAGAGAGAGAAGTGGAAGATATGAAAATAGAGTTGGGGCAGAGTATTTAGAAGGTAGAGCTCATGGTGAAGATCTTGAAAGGAAAATGAAGCCAATGGATTGGCTGTAGTATGAAGAAAAGGGTGAATTGGCCACTAGAGTCACTTGTGAAAGAGAGAAGACACAAGATGAGTGTCTTGAAGAATAAGAAGAAGAAAGAGAGGATAACCCATGGAGGCTTGAGGAATGAGAAGTTTCCAAGTGAGAAATAAGACAAAGAGATAGAGAAGAGAGTTCTCATTGAGGAGAACATAAAGACGAAAGAAGTGCCAAGAAGAACACTTGAGAGTGAAGAAAAGAAGAAAAGATGGAGAGTGTCTATGCAAAAGACATACAAAGAGACTATATAGTCTCTTATTTTATATGCTAACATTGATTTTAAGATTATGTATTCAGGTATGAATAAATAATTGGTGAAGGCCAGGCATAAGGCCTTAAAACTAGTGAAGGATGGGCCAAGAACATCAACCATCAAGCAGAAAGAGGATGACAAAGAAAGAGAACCTATCATAGAAGTAAAATTGATGGAGATAGAAAGCATTCAACATATGGAAGATTAAGTAGAATAGGAATACTATGATGCCTTTACAAGTATAGCAATTGAAGCACTAGAAGAAGCACACAAAGAAGACAAGATAGCTAACCATGTAGAAAAGAAGCCAAAACATGAAGACATGAATGAAGATATGATGTTTAAATAATTATATTTGGAGGTAAATGAATGTCTAAGTGTTGATTTTGATTGCACATATGAGGAAGAGGTAACTAATATGTAGTTTCAAAGAAATAAGGATAAGGTACAACCCTCAAGGAGAGAACAATGGCATGGATATGTTTGGCCTAAATGTCTCAAGCAAGAAGGTGATGAGAAGGAAGGGTTGAATCTCAATCAAGAAGTTAATCAAGGCAAGAACACAAGTGGAAATCAAGAACAAACATTGAGGCAAAGAGCAAAGGGCAAAGAACACCAAGTTGGCAAGATAGGCTACTAAGGCATGAAGCATGAAAGAGATGAAATGAGAAGCATATGGAAATCCAAGAGAATACAAGGTAGAAAATGGGTTGCAAATATCATGA
Organism: Torreya grandis; assembly: GCA_037957365.1. Classification (NCBI taxonomy): domain Eukaryota; kingdom Viridiplantae; phylum Streptophyta; class Pinopsida; order Cupressales; family Taxaceae; genus Torreya; species Torreya grandis. The sequence continues at coordinate 4,127,584 of JARHVA010000484.1, forward strand.
AAATAATATAAGAAGATCACATTGTAGGTGTATTCCAAGAAATATTGAAGATTAAGGAAGAGTACAAGCCTACAAATCAAACAAGAGAGGTAGTGCAGGAAAACCAAGCCAAAGAAATGAAGGTACAACTACGTAAGAAAAAATATAAGTGTTCTCAAAGTTTATTTTCAAATTTTGTTTATGATGATGTATACGAAGTTGAATCCAATCATGAAGAAGATTTGTATATTGAAACAACTACATTGATGAACGAGTTTATAGAAAGGAAAGATGAGAATGAAGCACCTCAAGGAGTGCATAAAAAACATGGTATGCAGCCAAAGGATATTGAAATGACTCTCATAAATTATGTATTCCAAGGAAAAGACAAAGATCAAGTTGCCCAAGGGGATGAAGAGCAATGTGGACCAAGATTTGATGAAGATTATGAAGAGGTGGATGCACTCAAGTTGAAAAAAGAAATGGAGATGTTAAAATATATATTTATTCAATCCAAGGGGATGAAAATAGGTGGAGTATAGCAAGCAAAGCTCATGGATGATCCCAAGGAAGAGACATGTAAGGAGAAAAATAGAGAAACACAAGGAATTGTGCAAATAAATCCATAAGCAAATAAGCTAATTAGCAAGCAAAGGGAATATGAGGAAGCCAACAAGGTAAGTTATTAAATCGGTCAAGATAAAGCTGATTTGATATTTGATATGTATAGACATGTAAAGTCAAGAAGGTGTGAAACAACATTGTACTATGTTGAGGATGAATAGAACAAGAAGTTGCTCTTGAAAAATGAGTAAGGTGATAGAAGGAAATATCAAGAAGTGGAGAAATCTAATGAGGAGGTAGTTAAAGAGAGTCTATTGGAGAAAAATAAATATATAGATATGGCGATGAAGTTATTAAAATAAGGGATCAACATTGTAAAGAAGCCAAGGTACTTAATCAAACAAGAATCAAGTGAGATTCATGAGAAAGCAAGTCATAAAACAAACATGAGCAAAAAGAATAAGAACCAATGGTTAGAGATGGAATATGATGAAGACAAAAGTGACTTAGAAAATATGGAATATATAGCAAACATAGAGGTACAATAGATGGTACACCTCATAGAGTTAGAGGATGCGTTCACATGAAGACTAGACAAGGCCAAAAAGAAGAAGTACAAGAACTAGTGAAGAAAAAGGAGTAATAAAAGAGGAGTAGTAGTATGTTGAGTATGAAATAAACTCAAATTTTGAATTGGAAGGTAAGGAAGAAGTTTTAACATGTAATTTTTCTCCCTCCCAGGGAGTAAGATGTAAGAGCATCAATCTAGAAGACATTGATTTTGTGTTATTATCAATAGGGGTCAAAGTTGGTCAAATTTTGGATGTAAATGTGAGTGAGGTACCTTTTAAGGTCCATTTGTGTCTTTGGAGTCCTTTTGAGTCATAGGGTGTGTTATATAGGTTCTAGGAGTTCCCCCCCCAAAACTGGGAATTTGAAAATTCAAATATTTGAACCAAGGTTAGAGTGACCAAAGCATGGTAAAAGGTGGTTAAGAGAATAAAAGTGGTGTAAGGGGCCAAGATGTCTTGTAAAGGGTGTTATGAAGTCATAATTTGTATAATTCATTAGGTTTAGAAGTCATGCTTAGGGATACAACCACTAATCATATGTTGAAGTTGGTTGTGGTAACCAAGTTGGTGTAACTACCCAAAACCAACATTGAAGTTGGATGGGAAATTCATGTTAATGAGTTATATGGCATAGAGGATGTGAGAGAGAGAAGGAGAGAAAGATCCAAGATGGAGAAATAGGGATCCATGAAGAAAGATGAACAAACTCCTCAATAAAGGTGGTGGAGTCATGTGATGGATGAAACATGTAATGTTTTGATGATCAAATGAATAAAGAGAGAAATAATTATGTATGCTTATATTATTGAATAGTATTTTATTGTTGTGAATAATAAATTGTCTTTGGAAGGCCTTGAGGCCATAATCTTGTTGGTATCTTGTAAGATTGTAGGTTTGGACCAAGGAGTGTAGGTCACAGTCTAAGAACAAGAGTATTTGAGTGTTTTCTACAAGTGAGTGAGGTAAAGACTATCATAGCATTAATTATTGCATATATTGAGACTGTGCAGACCTTCAAATTATTGAGATAACCTTTGAAAATGGAGAAAATCAGAGCAAAAGGCCACTGTGACCATGAAACCCTATAGACTTTTTTCACAGTCAAAGTATGAATGTAAACCCTTGTGCCTTAAGATACATACCAAAAATGTGTTGAGAGAAAGATTGGCACATGAAGATTTATTCATATTGGTTATTGCAGTATTTGTTTGAATGAAAGAGTAGGGTGAAATAAAATACATAGTTCACTATGAGGAAAGAACCCTGTGCATACAAATTACAACCCCTATTTTAGAGGGTATTGAATGGATCACACATTTAGAGAAAAAAATGAGCATGGTGTAAATGAGTTCTTAGTGAATATATATATATATATATATATATATATATATATGTATATATATATATGTATATACATATATATATATATACATACATATATACATACATATATATATACATATACATATATATATATATATACATATATATATATATATATATATATATATATATATACATATATATATATATATATACATATATATATATATATATATATATATATATACATATATATATATATATATATACATATATATAAAGGAGAATATTTATAAATAACTTATAAAGAGACTCAGGCCCTATTGAAGGCAAACAAATTTCAAGACCTTACACAGTCCATACCCTGTTGACACAACCCAATGCTAAATAAAGAAACATGTTTGATGAGAGATATTGATGGATTATGGTGATAAGTGAGTTGTGGCATGAATTTAAAGGTGAATAGATCAAAACAAGGACCATTTCAAAGTTGTTTTAACTTGGGAAGGTACACAGACCTAAAAAAACCTTGCACATTCAATGCAAGATAAGGAGAACTCTGTGTCTAGGTTCATTTTAAGTAAATGAGGGTCAACCAAAGATGTTATCCTATTGGAGGATTTTTATAAAGTGAAAAAAGACCTAGAGGTGGCCTTAGGTCCTCATGAAGTGACCTAGAAACAAATATATTGAATTTAATAGGCTCTCGGCCTATGCAGAAGACTAGTTAGGGTTTTAAACAAGAAAACCTCATAACTCTCATTCCAACAATGGAAAATTATTAAAACTTGGTTGTATTATATGGTTTTATTCCCCAAGAAGTTTTAATTTGGTTTTGAACAAGTACAATATGTAAAAGTATAGATTTTATGACTGTGGGTGTATGGTAGGGCTAAAAGGCCTAATTAAGGGGAAGCTAACAAAGGAAATGCTAGCTATATTTGGAATTAGACCTTAAAAATTGACATATACCTATAAGGAGATAGAGGGTGGATATAAATGGTTTTAAATCTTGATAAGAGTTCCTAGTTTGATCAAACAAAGAGAAATTGCACAAAATTAGGCTACAAGTCTAGGGTTGTCATTATGAGACTTGTATATGGAATTGAATGTTAAAGTGTGTTTGATCACTTGAGAGGGGTTAAGGTAGGTGAGATATGATCATAAAATGTTACCCCTAAAATAATATTGAGCCATGGAACCATTAATAAGTTTTGGTACTTGAGACCTAAGAGGATTGTCTAGTGAGAAGCTAATGAAAGAGTGAAAGGAAGTTTGTCAAAAGCATGAATGTAATGAGTCAGAGAATGAATATGATTATCATGGGAGTTGTATAATTAAATCAAGAAGAGACTAAAAATGTACAAGAAATATAAATTAGGGAAGGAGGTTAGTAAGCATAGTGATTAAAAGGAGACTAGATTGTAGATAGATTATTCAAGTCAATGTCAAAGCATTGAATGAGATCTTTACCAGGACCAGAGCTAGGAGTGGATGTTTTGGAGACTTATTCCATATACCTCTAAATAAAACAAGGAGGTCCTAAAAGATACTATCAAGTCTCATAAGTGAAATTTAATGAGTGCTAAGTATGATGGTGCGAGTATGGAGATGAGAGAGAAGGAGTAACTCCATGATCACATAGAGAAGAGAAGCAATGAAGCATTAATGCTCATGATTGAGAATAAATGTAATACACATGTATCAAATCACTATAGACAAAATAATCTTTGTCATGTTATCATAAGTGGAGACCTTGTTAGGTGTGTTGAAATATTAGCGATACTTAGCATTGACTTGGGTGTGTCAGAGTTTATTTTTATGCATCATTCTACATTATCATTATAGATTTAATTATTTTGTGATTGATGGGTGATTTTATTGGACTAATCTAAGATTATGATTTGAGTCATGATATACTTGTATTCTTGGACACACACACACACACACACACACACACACACACACACACACACATACGTACATATATATATATATATATATATATATAGACCTTGTTAGGTGTGTTGAAATATTAGCGAGAGATACTTAGCATTGACTTGGGTGTGTCAGAGTCTAATTATATGCATCATTCTACATTATCATTATAGATTTAATTATCTTGTGATTGATGGGTGATTTTATTGGACTAATCTAAGATTATGATTTGAGTCATGATATACTTGTATTCTATATATATATATATATATATATATATATATATATATATATATACATACACACACACACACACACACACACACACACACACACACACACACACACACACACACACACATATTCATGTTACTAGTTATCAATTATTTTATAGATAATTTTCGCACATCAGTTGTATGAGATGTTATGCATTGAATGCCCAAGTGTGAATTTATAGACCCCGATTATGAGCTTATTATTATGCATGTTATAATTATATATTTATTACCATTAGAGTATTGATTGCAAATGAAACTCTCTATGTTTTTATGTTGTGTGAATGAATAAAGAAGAGACGTTTGGGTCCTACGGAAAAATGGTAAATGAGATCGAGTAATTGATGATTATAAATATTTAACCAATTAATGTAAATAATTAACAGTTACTTGAATTCATAATAAGTAAATAGATAAAAAATATTTATTAACATGCTTTAAGAATGAAATATTACATTTTACTACCTAATAGATGAAAAATTAAATATTAATAGTAACATGGTTCATTATCTAAATATTATTTATTGTAATAATAAATAATATTAGTGTAAACTAAAGTAAATGAAGTCATAATTAGACCCACTTAGTGGGTGACCAAAAATGTGGTAGTGTAAGAGAGTGGGAGTAGTTAAGGTTTTAAAAAGAAAAAAAAGAAAAAGAGCATAAATTTTTTTATGTAAGCTTGGTCAAAACCATTTTAGGGTTTTGAAGTTCCATTTCTTCTCTAAGTTATTGCTTCTATTAATATTGTTTTTACCAGGGGAGCCAACCAAGGAAGGGAGAAGAAAGCAGGTGAATGGAAACTAGCTAAAAGAATCAAATCCAGGTGTATTCAGGCAAGTAATATTCCCTCATAGATTTAGCTATTCTTTTTCTCAGATTTGTAAATAGGATAAATAATGAATGATAACTTCTGTTAGATTATTAAATCTGGTGTATTTACTTGTTGGGTTGTCAAGTTTTTTTCTCAATTTTATTTCTTGGACTGGTTGAAGATTTAGATACCATGTTTGGTTGTTTTGTATTCTAAATTTATTTGAAAACTTTTTATTTGAGTTGTTGGTTGGACATGGTTCAAATAATAATATGTATGCTTATTATATATACTCTTCTTCATGTATTTTCAAGTTTATTAAAATACATACATAAATATTGTGCAAATTTTAATACTTAAAAAAACACAAAAATAAGCAGCTATTATATATTTATTTAGGTAAATAAAAATAAATAAAAATGTATAAATAAATAAATAAATAAAATAAAAAAATTTAAAAAAATGGGGAAATATATATATATATATATATATACATATTACTTATTGTATGGAGAATGGGGAAGTAGGGAGCGACTGAGTCGACCCCTGGCCCCCTCCCATTGTAGGGAGAAAGGAGGGGTCGAGCCGGTCAACCCCTTCCATTCCCTAGGCCTAGCCACCATGGACACAAACAAGACATATAACCCAACCATAGGCCATCAGCTATAGTGGCTAGGGTTTGCATGTTTTTTTTTTAAAATAAAATAAAATTATATATATATATACATCATATAAATAAATAAATAAAACAATGTAGTTTAAATTTTTAAAGTTGCTAATAAATAACTATATTTATTTTATATTTTATAATTCGTATTATATTGATTCTAAATTATGTTGTATATATATATATATATCAATTTGATCTCAAATATGAATATTTATATCATGGTATGTGAATGCTAGTAGTTCATTTAAGAAACTTAGACTTGAAATTCTATATTTGGAAATTTACATAGAAATTATTTAAAAAATTGTTAAATAGATATATCTATATATACAGATAAAGAAGGTGAGGCCCATTATGAGATAGTGTTATATTTGGCCATTTATAATATTATCAAATGTATATATTTGTATATTCCTATGTATGTAAATATATATACTTATATATAAACATGTGTAATTTTAAAAGCTTTAAGTGAGACTCTTTAGGTGAAGATACGCACATGAGTATGGCAAAGTTGTAGAAATAGAAAATGAAGTGAGGTGTAATTGAAATGTTGAGTTGCTCACGTCCCCCACATGCTAAAATTGGTGCATATGACTAAACTAGGATATTTTGAAAATTAATTTGAGCGAATGATGATAGTTTATGTTATAATTAATATTGTAATGAAATTAGTTTCATTTTATTGTTGGGTGGATTTTATCTATTTTCCTCTTATTGTGATATATATATCTATATAGTCATGATTAGGAGAAAGGCTGATTTTCATTGTTCTCTTGTTTATGACTCTAAAAAATAAAAGAATTTTTTTGTGAGGGCATTTTTACTTGCTTAGTGTAAGTAGACCCATCATTGCCTATGTCTCAATGTATGAGAAAGAATTACCAATGGTAGATAAAGTATAGAGATATTATGCTTGTTATGTTGGAATTTGTAGCATATTGAATGTTATCCAATTTGTGCTTTGAATTGATAATGATTATATGATTGTTCTCTAATTGGAACATTTGTAAAGTTTACTTCTTTGGGACTGTCTTTAACTTTGAGTCATCTTACTATTAAAAAGATCCATGTTGTAGCTTATGTTCTTAATCACCATAATAATTATTGTAATATTCTATAATATCAATGTAAAAAAATATTCTTTAATTTAAGTTGACAATAATTTGTTTATAACACTCAATGCATTGTCACTAGATGTAGGTTAGTGCTTGACTAATAGAGTTATTCTAGTTGTGTTTTAAAAACTATTTTATCTACGAGTTGAGAACCTTGTTGAGTAGGTCAACTAAATATTATTTAGATGGTAAGTAATAATCATTGGTTAAAGAAATGTTATAGTATCTAAGATTCATAGTTGGATGATAACATTAGTGTGAAGAACACACAATTGAATAGTAAAATAATGTTGAGAATATTATATGGCAAGAAAATATTGGTAATCATAGACTTGGAATATAAATGAGTTTAATTCACTTTTATATTATGAAATTATTGATTAATATTAATGTGTAAAATAGATAAAATATTAATAATGGATTTGATCTATACACTTGAAATTATAAGCAAAGTTAATAAATTCTAATTCAGGGTATTTTGGGTGTCTTGACATGAATATCATGACCCTCTTAGTTTAAATGTTGTAAAAACACTTTTGAGTAAGTGTCCTTGGTAGGTCATTAGGTATCATTTGTAATCTTGTTGTTGGAATTTAAATGTATTTGAGATTTAATTTCTATCTTGTGAAGTACATAGATAGCTGTATCATCCTCTAAGATCATTTGGTGGATGGTTGGGCGATTGCATGCACTTTTATGAGATTCCATGCAAGTTTACATTATATATATTTTTGTTTTAATATCAACCAAATTGGTTCAAAGATAGGCTCTAAATTAATGCTTGAACTTAAGTTTTTATGAAACAAAAACTTGTAAGATATAAATTTACCTTATGTGAATCAAAATCTATAACCATTGTTTTTATTCCCTATTCTGATGATTTTTGGTAGATTTGATTCTAGAAGCAATTAGAAATTTTCTACAACTGTTTCCTTTTTCAGTCTGTGAAGTTGATTCAAAATTGAGTTGTCAAAATAACTAGAGGAGTCTTAAAGAGAAAACAAAGTTAGATAGTGATTTGTCTTACCTTTAAACTTATATAGTAACTTTGTTTTAATACTTTCAAATATATTTAATATTTTTAGTGACCCTATTTCTGGACCTAATTTATTTAAAATTCATGTAGCAAAATAATTTTTAGGATTAAATCTCATTTATAACATTGAATTATTTTAGCATTTAAATTACTATAAGTTGTTTTGATAAGTTCCTAGTGGTATCTTGTAACTTATATGTTGTAGAATAATTTCCAAAAATATTTTTCACCTTGTGGAAGTATTTTTGCCATTGCCATTTCATAGGTGATCTAATGATATTGAGACTAGACTAAGAGATGGGCTAGTCAAATTTGTTTATTTCAAAATTGAGCTATCCCACACACAAATGGTTATCATTGAATAATACATTCATGGGTGTTATGGTGTTTATTTAGGAGTTTGAGTGAAATAGGAGCTTGGTTGCTCTCTTAGTTTTTGTGCTTGAGGTTGTAGTTGTAGTGCCTCCTTGTCAATGATTTGTTGGCCAATTATTTTTCTTACCATTGAGGACAAGATTCACTGTTGGTATCATTAGTATACTCTATAATTGAAAAATTTTGAATATTAGATTCGAGTGTAGTGCTTCAAAACAATTCTAGTGTAGTCGACACAACTTTGTTACAGTTAGCTTGTTGAACGCCTTGATGAATCTCACATTCTAAGATTTTAGGTGAGTAATTATGTAGTAGATGACATGCTTTGAATGCGAGTGCATTATATTAAGGTTGTCTTGATAGTGGGAATAAGTTATAAGATGCATTCAATCATAACATGCTTGTGAGTGGATGGGTTAATAATTGGAGTGTTCACTTGAGTGAAGACAAAGTTACTCACTTAAAAAAAAATTAGTAGTGTTTTTTAAGGATTTTGTTTGAGTTTTTTTGAGGTGAATTTCTAGGTGTTACATTTTAATATTAGAACATGTGTTAAACACCGAGAGCTCTAGGGATTGTGTTTGATATTCGTGATGAAGTTGTGAAACTTTTCATCATAATATTTATGTTCAGTTGTATTTATAACAAGTTTTAATCTAAGTTAAACTAATGATCATGTGGTTAGAGATTGGGTAAAGTTCCCATGAGTTTTGGATTGGTGACTTCGTTGGCATGCATATACTTTAGGTTATTATTTTATGTAATATATATTGTGTGATATATATTTAGTTATATAGGGTATTGTATTTTAATGTTGCTTATGATTGTGTGGTTTTTATTTATGTACTTGTGAGGTATTTTTATCTTAATGCATTCCTTTAGTATTCTATTATAAATAACTAACCCTAATTTTAAGGGGGGGTATATAACCAATTTTACTCAAGATTTCATTATGGTATGCTTATAATTCTCAAGTGTTTCGCTCTTATTTACTATTACATTATTCCTGAGGTGTAGAGATGATAGTGTTTTTAATGAAGAGGAAGTGATAAATATTTATGCTATGTAGTGGTTATTGGTTTGTATAAGTAAATTAGTGAGATCTATAAGGTTTTTACTACATGTTTATATTTTGGATTAGTTATGAGGTGATATTATATCTCTTTAATTGATTGATCTTTGATCCAAGCTTGATCTCATGCGACTTAGCCTATTTCAAACTTGTAAATAACCTTACGATGTTAAGGTAAAGGTGGTAATAATATGTGTTCTATATACTCATCTAATTGATGGAATGTTACTAAGTGAATATTTAAAATATATCTCTTAGTAGTGTGAATAAAGTGTCATTTAATAACATATCATATACTTATTCAAAAGGCCTAGTTAGTAACTCATTAGTTTGTTTTAATATAAATATTTTTTCATATTTCTGTAAGATATTGATGGATTGCATGATTGTTGTTCCTTGAAAATTTTATGGCTTGTAGGGTCTTTTTGGCCATGGAAATACCTTAAGTAAACCTAAGTTATCTATGTTCATGACTTTATACCACTTTATGATGGTTTAATCTATTAATCCTATTTTTAAGACTAAGTAAGAATGGTTTTTTCCTTTTGTGTATCTTTTGAAATCTGTCTTTGGTTTCATCTATCTATCTAGGAATAAGGTTGTCTCATTAATAGAGTCATTGTGAGATTTCTTACCTTGTGTTATGTCTAAGAAGAAAATTTAAAGTAACAAACTACCAAAAAAAATATGAAAAAGAAAACAAGCTATTAATATTGAATCAAGTAAGAATGTAATGAAATTACTTAGATGCTCGCATAGAAGAATTAGATATTGCATACAATAAGCAAAGATAAGAGATCACACATCAATAATTGATAGTAGAGTAGAATATTGGATAACATAAAAGAGCCATTTTGAGGGGGCAAGCTCCACAACAATGCGATAAGAGTAGATACTTAATATGATGATCAAAGACTAACCACTACCTCATATATATGATCTACTTAGCCATGGTTGTTCCATAGGCTGACCTAACTAATAACATAGAGAAATGTAACAAGAATATAAAAGAGGTATGTAAGACATAAGTTGGGCACACATATCCCTAGACACACCAAAGGTTAAGGTCATAACATGCTTCTCTTCTTAAAAATAATGTTGTCCTCAACATTGAATCAACTCTAGATGTTGCTACATAAAAGATTTATCCTCCTAGGTGGCAACTTCAAATGGAAAATTCTTCCATTTGATCAGGTACTCCTTAATCACTCTAGACATAGTTACTTAGTGCACATTTGAAGGATTGCCTTAGAATCAAGAATAACTCTCCCTTCCTCATCTAATTATAGTAACTCAATTTGACTAACAAATCTATGTCTAATGACTTTATTCAAACATGATACATGAAATACTAGATGTATGTGAGTGGATGAAGGAAACTCTAACTTATAGACCACACTACCAATTTTATACAAGATCAATAAGGCCCATAATACTTAGGGGATAACTTGTTATCATTTTTATATTGATTCAAGGACATTTGATTATATGGATGCAAGAAAACAAAGACCCAATCATCAATGTCAAAATTCCTCTCACTCCTGTGTTGATTTGCTTGCTGCATCATATGATTTTGGGCCATGGCTAAATTTTCATGCAAGCTTGCAAGGACCTCCTATTGATGGTGAATATGTTCCTCAAATACACAAACCTTACGATGGACCTTCAAGGTTGAAGTGATGGATGGAGGGTGGTATCTATACAAGGCCATATAGGTAGACATTTTAGAAGAACTATGAATAGAAGTATTATACTACCATTCAACAAGTGGAAACTAATGAACCTATTTATGTTGTTTATCATAAACAAAATAGTGGATATATCCTTCTAGATATTTGTTGACTATCTCAATTTGTATATTTGATTAAGGGTGATAGGATGAGCTATGAGCCAACTTAGTGCCCAAACATACAAACAATTTAGTCCAAAAATTACTAGTGAAAATGGGATCTCTATCACTGACAATGATCTTAATATTAGCATGTAGTTTTTGAACTTATTAAGAAAAGTAGAAGCTATTATACTAGAAAAAAATGGCTATGATAAAGAACAAAAATGAGCATACTTACTAAGATAATACACAACCATGATAACATTTTGACCATCAGATGTCGGTAACCTTATAATAAAATCCATAGACACCTCTTCCTAATGCTGGCTAGGGGGAGATAAAGGCTACAAAAGACCTGGAGTTTTGATGGTTTCACCTTTATTTTATTGATAGATCATACACTCAACCATATATTTTTGGACATCCCCCTTGAGTCGTTCCCAAAAAAATCCTGCTTGATTCTATAATAGGTTTTCAAAAATATTGAATGATCCCCAAGTGGAGTTGCTTGAATTTATTGAAGGATTTTTCTTTTGAGAAGAGAATTCTTACATAGGTATATCTATATTTATACCATAATGCATTACCCTTTCATGTGAATTTTTCAAATCCACACAAACCTTGCTAAAGATTTTGAATCAAATCATGGGTATCACTATCATTTTTCCATTTTGATCTTGCTTCCTCTAGCCAATGTGTCTGCCAAATGGTCATGGCACATAGCAATGCCTCAATTGATTCATCCCTTCTAGATAGTACATCTACCACCACATTTTCCTTGCCTTTCTTATTCAAAATCATAGCCTAACATCTTAGTTAAATATTTTTGTTGTTCTTATAATGATAACTATTGTTCCAAAAAATATCTAAGACTATTATGATCAATCTTTAACTTAAAGTGATGACCCATAAAATAAAGTCTCCATTGTTTGACTGCATGCATAATGGCTATCATTTCATTCTCATAGATGGGCTTGAGATTATTTTTACCCTTCAGTTGGAAACTTTCAAATGTAAGTGGTCTACCTTATTAGATAAGCAAAAAACCCATGCCATACTCAACTACATCACATTCAACCACAGAATCCTTAAATGAATTAGGAGTGGCCAACATTGGAGTGGTGCACATAGTCAATTTTAATTATTCAAATGCTCTAGTAGCTATATCAGTCTACTGGAAGAAGTCTTTCTTCAACAAAGAGGTGAGTTGGAATATAATACTATCATAACTTTTGACAAACCTGTGATAGTAATCAATTAGCCACATAAATCCCCTTAGTTGCTTGAGTGTCTTAGGAATCGGCCAGTCCACCATTCCCTAAATTTTTTTAGGATCCACTTGCACTCCTTCATGTGAAACCATATGACCTAATTACTCAACCTCACAAGCTCCAAAAGTACATTTGGAAGGTTTGGCATATAACTGATGTTGTTCTAAAATTGAGAGTACTTGTTTCACATGCTGTAAATGGTCTTCCCAATTTTTATTGTAAATGAGGCTATCAGAAAAAAACACCAAAACAAATTTCCTTAAAAATGGCCTAAAAATAGTATTCAACAAACTTTGAAAGGTAAATGGTGAATTTTTTAGACCAAAAGACATAACCATAAAATCATAATGGCCCTCATGAGTTCTAAAAGCTATTTTGGGTATGTCTTCATCATGGATATGGATTTGATGATACCCAGAATGTAGATCTAACTTCGTAAAATAAAGAGCACCATTTAATTCATCTATAAAATCATCAATGATGAGAATAGGAAACTTATCTTTGATAGTGTACTTGTTGATCTCTCTGTAGTTGGGTCACATCCTCCAAGTGTCATCTTTCTTTCTCACCATGGAAATTGGCAAAAAATATTTGCTTTGGCTATGGTGAAATATTATTGCATCTAACATCTCCTATTCCATCTTTTTAATTTCACTTTTCTAGGCATAGGGATACTTATATAGCCTTATGTTGGGTGGTGTACTACTAAGAATAAGTTTAATGGTATGGTCATGCATGCAACTAGGTGAAAATCCTTTCAGTATGTCACCAAAAATAATAGAATGGGCATCAATAACTTTTTGTAGATCAAGAGGTGTAAATGACTGAGTTGGCTAGAATTTAAAAGAAAACAAGTGAGCCACAAATCCTTCATGACCCTTTCAAAGAATCTTGGTCATTTTATGGGAGTTAACAAGTTATGAAGATTTAAACCTTAATACCCTTAACTCAAATGTCCTTCCCTTAGAATGAAAGTGCATGAATAATTCTTTAAAATTCATCTCAATAGTGCCCAAAGTGGTGAGCCATTGTACTCCCAAAATAATGTCAACTGCACCCATAGGAATAGCAAACATAGAAGAATCTAACATGTAGTCTCCCATGACTAGCTTAATACTATGGAATTTTTCTAAACAACTGATAGTACTACCATCTACAATCATGACCTAAAATTCTAGATTGGGATAAATGAAACAATTGAAATGAGCAACCAACTTATTGTTGATGAAGTTGTGTGTACTCCTAGAATCAATGAAAATAGTGACTTTCTATTTCTTAAGGAAACCCATGACCTTAAGAATTTTGGGAGTACTAATACCTAAAAGGGAATGATAGGTAATAGTAGGATGAGAGTCTTTATATTTCTCCTCAAGTTCTTCTACATCCTCACCAATTGCCTTGTCATCATCTGCATCCTCATTGGTACCTTTGATGTAAAATAACTTCTTTTTAGCATAATGATGTCCTTTGCTCCATTTATTATCGCACCCATAACACAACCCTTTAGCTTTTTCTCCTTAATTTGATAAGGTGTTAATCTAGTGGGTTGAGGAAATGATGGTGTTGGAAAGGTGTGATCATGACCAGTAGTGAAAGTTTTTCATTTGACCATCTCTTTTTCTTATACCATGTGTGCCCTTGGGACAACTTCTAATATAGATGATGGATTAAACATTCAAACCTCCAATTAGATGCTATCTTTGAGTCCACTTAGAAAAATATAAGTCAAATATGCCTCAATGATGTCTTCCACCATAAATATAGATTCTGAAATTGATGAATATATCCTACACAATTCCTTTTTGATGCAATTTGGCTAACTAGTTGAAGTAGTTCTCAAAGACATTATTTTGATAATGAGCCAAAAACTCATTAGTGAAAATAGACCATGTAATAGGAGCACCATTCTTTTTCTTTTGAGCACACAACTAGTGATACCAAATGAACTGCTCAGGTTCTAGCTATAGAGATGCCACTATCACCTTCTGAGAACTAGGATTTTGGTACAAATCAAATAAATTCTCAATTTGGGTAATCTAAGTGAGGATATTTACCATAAAACTTATTCATGTCCACTTTTGGTAATATTAATTTCACACCAAGATTGGATCTATTTGTGTTGAGAAGAAGCCCTGAATGATGAGGTGGAGGGTTGTTTGTCTATAACTAAGATAAATGGAAACCAATTATGCAATTAAGTATGCACCCCATTAATCTCTTTGTGCATCCCTAAAACATTAGTTTAAACTAAAAAAAAGTTATCCTACCACACCAAGCCTTTTATGTCACCCTGAAGTTGAGAAATTATTGAATCTAAAGTTCCAAATTCTATGTCATCCCTAGAAGGAGTCTTAGGAGTTTCTTTCCCCCCTTTTTTTCCCTAGTAGTATGACCTACCATACACAAAAATTAAGAGGGTTTTTTCCCCAAAAAAGTGTACCAAGAAATGGTACCATTATGATCACCTCACCAAGATGAGTCTAATGACTATTTTTATGCACTAGGGTGAAAACTTTTGGCACAAAAAAGTGTACTAGTAGAATATATCATTGTGATCATCTCACTGAGACGAATCTAATGACTGCAAATGTGCAAAGGGAAATTTTTTTAGGATTTTTTTTAAATATTTAAAAAAAAATCATTTCAAACAATAATGCATTGATATAAAAAATTTATTCTTCCCAGATTATAAGCTATATTTTTTTGCTCCTTTTTCTCACAAAATTCATGCCTCGCTAGATCCAAAAAAAATGCCACAAGAAACCTGCCCAAATTGAAGCTTTGCTACCACTTATAATGAAATTGCTTAGATTTTCACATATAATAATTATATATCACATAGAATAAGCAAAGACAAGAGATCACACAATAATAATTGATAGTAGAGCA
Organism: Torreya grandis; assembly: GCA_037957365.1. Lineage (NCBI taxonomy): Eukaryota > Viridiplantae > Streptophyta > Pinopsida > Cupressales > Taxaceae > Torreya > Torreya grandis. The sequence goes on from JARHVA010000484.1 coordinate 4,143,311, forward strand.
TAATACTGGATAATATAATAGAGCCACTTTGAGGGGGCAACCTTCACAACAATGAGATAAGAGCAAAATACTTATTATGATGATCAAAGACTAACCACTACCTCTTATATATAGTCTATTTATCCATGGTTATTCCATAGGCTAACCTAACTAAGAATATATAAATGTAACAAGAATATAAAAGAGGTATGCAAGCCACAAGTTAGTGACACATAGCCCTAGACACATCAAAGGTTAAGGGTGTAGTAAATAACTTGTAACCTTCTTCAGTCAGAGATTACTTCATTAGAGATCAATGATTATGGTGGAATACCTTGATTATGTAGTACAAAGATCTTAGATTTGACATGGGTACTTCTAGTAAGTTGAAAGATAGAATGAAATTACATTAACAAAAGCACTACTAGAGGTGCTTATTTATATAACACTAAGTGACACTAAACCTCCTAATATATAGGATATTATGACTCACAATGTAACTAATCACACATAGTAAATACCCCATCTAACTAACCTATGGCAATAAAAGGTGTAATACCTTGAGACATTTATTACAAATAGGATAGGATAAATAAATTATTCTAACACCCCCCCCCCCCCCCCTTAATTGATCATAGCCTGAAGTGAAGGAAAGAGAGAATTTTTGAATGCCTCAAACTTATCACATGCAAGTGACATTGAGAAGACATCTACACACTGATCTTAAGTAGGGTAATACTAGAGTTGTATGTTATGCTGTTAAACATGTTCACATATGAAATGAATCTAAACTTCTATGTGCTTGGATCTCTCATGAATCACTATATTTCAAACAAAATGTAGAACACCCTGATTGTCATAATTTGAAATTGTAGGCTGAGTCTGTGGAACTCCAAGTCCTAAAATAATGTGACATATCCATATCACTTCATAGATAACTCCTAATGAAACATGATTTTATAACTCTATGGAAGATCTAGAAACATAAATTTGCTTCTTACTTCCCCATGAAATTAGACCAGATCCTAAAAAACACAAATATAGAAGTGGATTTCTTATCATCAATAGAAGCTACATGATCTACATCTATGTATCCTATCAAGAACTTATCATTCTTCTTATACTCTAGGCCATACTCAACTATACCTATGATGTATCTCAATACCCACTTTGTTTCTTTCCAATGTGTCACCTTTAGTTCCTACATGAACTGAGAAAGATAGTTGACAACATATCTTATATCTAACCTAGTATATTTCAATTAAATGAGACTCCTAATCAACTAACGATAAAGAGGGGGGAAGGGACTCATCTATCAAAATAAGAAAGTGGATGTATAGGCCCATATCTTTCTAATGGCTATATATATAGAGGGGGTGATCCCTAATGGATATAAATAGATGGGGCCCTAGAAATCCTCCATAATTGAGTGTATATATAGATAGGGGGGCCTTGAATTTACTTTTGGTGATGGGTCTATATGAGAAAACTGAAGTCTTTTCTCCATAGGTATTGTAATAGGCTTATAGTCTATCATCCTAAATTTCTTAAACAATGTCTCGGTATACTTCATTTATGAAACAAAAATGTAATGTTCCTTTTACCATACCTCCAAACTAAGATAATAATGTAACAACCCAAGATTTATCATTTTGAATGATCACTTGAAATAATTCTTAGCTGCATCGCTCATCTTCATTGTACTACCAATGATGACTAGATTATTGACATAAATAATCACTTAACAACCTTCCCCCATGTTGTTTGAGTTAGAGGTTAGAATCATATGGACTCTTATTGAATCCATGTTATACAAGATGCTTATCAATCTTGATGTACTAGGCTCATAGAGCCTATTTCAGCCTACACACCTTCTGTTTCTGATTAGGTATCACAAATCCTTTAGGTTGAGTCATGTAGACTTCATCTTTCAAATCTTCATTGAGAAAGGCACTTTTTACATCCATTTGATGGAATTTTCATCCAAACTATATAGCCACAACAAAAACCATTTTGATAGTCTTTATCTTAGCTGTGAGAGCAAAAGTCTCCTCATAGTTAATGCCTTCTTTCTAAGCATACCCTTTTACAACAAGCCTTTCCTTGTACTTATCAATACTAACATCTCCTTTGTACTTGGTATAAAAGACCTATTTGCATCCTATAGTCTTCTTCACTGGTAGAAGATCAACAAGTTGCCAAGTGTTTTTCTTTATCGGTGATTGATATTCTGCATCCATGACATCTTTCCAAGGTTTTGACTGTAGGGCTTCTGTTACTGTTGAGGTCTCACAAGTTTCTTGAAAACTACTCATATGGGACATATTAACATCTTCTTGATCCATGCTATGAGTCCTTGATATTGAAGTGGATGTATTTGGTACTCCATTCAAGTTAACATCTTGTATAGTACTTGTATACCACTTGGGCATACACTGAGCTATAGGTGGTGGTGTTGGAGGTCTTGTTTGACTATATTCCATTTCAATTTCACCATCACCATCTAAAAATATTACAATATTGTTGCCTATATCATTTGCCTATGTATAAGGTGGATTGATTCCACTCTTTTCATCAAACACTACATCTCTACTGATTAGTACCTTCTCTATTTTTGGATTAAGGAACTTGTATGCCTTTGATTGTGCATTGTATCCCACAACAATACATTCCTTTATTTTCTTATCTAAATTATTCATTTTCTTCTTAGGAACATGCATATATGCATTACAACCAAAAAATAAAAGGTGAGTAACCTTTGGTTTATTTCCTATCCATGTTTCATGAGGTGTGATTCTATTAAGAGCTTTGGTGGGTGACCTATTTAACAAGTAAACTGTAGTGTGACAAACTTTTACCCAATATGTATTAGACAATTTTGCATCCTCAACCATGGTACAAAACATTTACATAATGACTCTATTATGCCATCCTGTAACTCCATTCTACTGAGGTGAATATGGAGCTATCAATTGTTGATTGATTCTATTCATACTGAGATAGGCTAAGAATTCTTTACTGGTGTATCCCCCCCCGATGATTTGAGTGGAGGGTCTTGATTTTTCTACCAATTTAATTTTCAACTGTGGCCTTGCATTATTTGAAGACTTGAAAAGCTTAATCCTTAGTCTTCAATAAATATACCCACATTTTTTGTGAGTAATCATCAACAAAAAGCTGAAATTATTTGTACCCTCTGAGACTAGGATCAAAATGTCTATAAAGATTGATGTGTACCAAGTCCAACTTACCAAGTGATTGATACTTAGTCTTTTCAAGTGAAGCTCTTCTTTATTTTCTTGCTAAGCAACTAGTACGTATATCAAAATATTTCTTAAGTTTGGGAAGACCACGAACCATATCTTATTTTTTAGTTATACCAAATAACCATAACTCAAGTGACCATATCTTCTATGCCATAAATTTCCTAGTTCTATATCTTTGACCACAAGTGCTTGATGATCATTTTGAAAAAAATCATGCTGAAACATTTTGCCAATGTTGGAAGCCTTGGAAATCACTTTGAAATGCCTAGACTTGTATTTGATGTGGCAAAATTTTTGACCATTTTGGTGATCAAATTCAACCATGAGGTTTTGGACAACTAGCTAATTAATAGATAACATATTTTTTGTAAGTCTTGGAACATAGAGAACATTTGAAATGTTGCAATTTTTATTTCCAAGTTGGAGTTTGATGTCATCACTACCTTGTATTATATATGAGGTATCATCTCCAAGTGATACTTTTCCCTTTGATTCTATTTTGGTCAATGTATAGATCCATTCTTTTCTCCCTATAATGTGTCTAGTTGCTCTTGAATCAATATAGAAAATTTCACTTGGGTGATTAGTAGATTCATGTGTTTGAGAAGCTAAACCATATTCCTCATTTGAAGAATCATTATTATCAGTAACATTGTCATGTTGTTTAGGATTGGATTTTTTCTATTTCTACTTGTTTTGTTATTGTGGTTGTTTCTTTTCTATTTGTTGTGAATTATTGAAAGAGGGATTTTTGCTTGATGAGCCCTTTTAAAATGTGTTGTATCAACAACGTTTTATGTCCTGCCCCTATCTTCCATAAATTTTACATGCTTTAAAAGAATGTGAATTGTTTCCTTGTTGGTTTTGTTGATTATTTTGCTTTAGATATTACTTTGAACCCTCCATGAATTTTTTCCCCTTTTGATTTGATGTAAGTACATGCTATTCATCTATTTCCTCTAAATTATGCAAAGCTTCCTCTTATTGCAACAAATTTACCAACACCTCAAAGGTTGGTTTTTATCCTATGACATTCAAAGTGGTCACCAAGATCCTATGTGCGAGGTGCAATGCTCTAAGGACAATAGGGATCAAAGAATCATCTGTCATCAGTTTGCCCAAAGATTGAAGCAGAACCCACAAAGTTACAACCCTTCTAAGGAATGCTTTTACTTTATCATTTGATTTGAGATTGAGAGTGTGTAATTGGTTCTGAAGATACAAGATTTGATTTTGATTCTTAGCTTCATATACTATTTCAAGATTATCCAAATCATCTTTTGTAGTTGTATCACTTTGGATATGAGGTTTTACCTCATCCAAAACTCCAAAAAGGATTATTAACTTAGCCTTTTTATTAGCTTTGTCATATTTTTATTACTGATCAACATCTATTGCATGTCAAACCCATGTGCCTTCTACTACTAACCAAATATTTTAAAACTCTATATGTGTTTGTAATTTTATTTTCCATGTTATGTAATTGTCATCGTGAAGTTGATGTGTGTCAGAGAGGACAAATATAGCTCATAAACCAGACATTGTGAATAACAAGTTGCATATGATAAATTAAAAATGTGTTGTTTAAGTGTAAAAATGAAATATGCATTTGCAAAATGTAAGTGACTAAAAATGCAAAAATGCATACACAAAGAGAACAAATTGCACACCAACACACAAAAGAACATCAAACTTCACCAAAAATGCATCAAAAAATGCAATGAAAAATGAGGAAAGTGGACGTTGATTTCAACCAAAGATATGTCTGAAGAGTTTTGCAATGAAACTTTCTCATTTCAAGATGTTTTGAGGTTGGTGAGAAAGTATCCCCCCACTTGACAATCTTTACAACTGCAGGAAAAAAAAAAAAAAAAATGGGCTTTTTGCCTTACAATTTGTAATGTTATGATGAATCAATAAATTTAACCAATGAAGTTTACAATATTATATAGAATCAGAATAAGTATATGTTTCATATGTTAATATAATGAAAAAATATGTACTTTCAAAAAATATAGCATGCAAATCAGAGTTACCAATTAAAAGTTATGGCCTCTTAAAGGTCCAAAATACATGAATTGGTTAGCTAAACTAAGAAAAATTGAAAAATTATAGAAAATGGGTGATAAAAATGTAAAAAATAGCCTTACCACTACATATATCTCAAAAAAATAGCCAAGGTGTAAAAACAATCACCATCCCAAGCTTCACGAATCAAAAGTTATGAGTCTCAGAAGAAAAGATTTTCAAAGATGGCTCATAGTGGTGAAGGACAAGCCCTTATGAGCTAAAAATGCCCAGTAGATGGTCATATGGCATGAATAAAGGATAAAAAATATTGGTGGTGTGATGGTGGTGCTATTGTTGGGAGTGGCGGATCTAGGTGGTGCTCCACCCAAAAAATTGACCCTACACCAAATGAAGACTTTCCAAATTGCCCTCTACCTTTAAACTTCATCACAGGTGCTTGGTGCTCCATTTTCAAAAAATGAATACTTTTTAGAAATATCTCGATGAGAGGAGTCTGGTGATATAATATTTGATCCATGATTATATAAAAAATGTCAAAAAAACTTCCATTTTTTCTATTGTTTCTCATTTGTCTTTTAAAATAGAAACTTAAAAAATCATAAAAAATCACCAGAAGCTCCAAAAATTCTAATTTTTTTAAAAAATCATATTTTTATGAATAAAATTCAAAAAAAATATAGGATTGGTTCCATAGATTCTATATTTTTATATAAAATTTAAAAAACTAAAAAATGACTCTAAAAATGATTAGATCTGATACACCAAGCTAGGATTTAAGATTGGTAGATTTGCATGATAACTTTTTCCTTCCTTGAAATTGGCCAAAATTTTGGTAGCATTTTGGCTTGGGATAGAAAACCTTAGATCAATGTGTCGCATCTAAGGATGGCACAAACTTGGCTCTTGATCTCCACTAAATCTTCAATTCTTCAAAAACCTCCTTAGGATAACCTGCTTTGATACCAAATGAAAGATGGAATGGAGTTACATTAGCAAAATCACTACTAGAGGTGCTTATTTATATAATAATAAGTGAGATTAAATATCCTAATCTGTAAGAGATTATGACTCACAATGTAACTAATCACACATAAGAAACACCCCATCTAACTAACCTATGTCAATCAAAGGTGTAATACCTTGAGACATTTATTACAAATAGGTTAGGATAAATTAATTATTCTAACAGAAGTGAAATTAGAATAGGGTAATTATGATATATAAGGTATTTGGTGTTATTAATATTTACAATAATAGGGAATAAATTATGTCCTTTGATTGGTCAGATATGTTATAGTAATTCTTGATACTTTTACTTGTTCAGTGTACTTGAAATGAATTTAGTTGTATGTGGTTTCATCAATTGTGAGTATTTCTATATGATACAATTGGATAGTTTAGTTTTTGTGATTCATATAATAATAAAAATATTTACGTCAAAAAATACTAGTTAGAAACAATTGAGATTAGAGCTTGCTTCTTTAGGAAAGGCTTGTGAATTTCCATATGAGGCACCTTGATACTTTAAAAAAGGTTAACAATTATATTATTTTGTGGCTTTGAAAAAGGATGATGATAGAAAATGATGACATTAGAGATAATATATTTATTATTTGGGCTTATGAGCTTGCCTTGACCCTTGTGCAAAACTTGTAAATTATGTTATCTTATTGTAAAAATGGTCCCAATTGTCATGAAACTATGTAAGCATATTATTTAAGTTATTCATGTGTAACCTTAATGTGTGAAGTTGTGTGCATCTATAATTATAAGATTTTTGGTAAACCCCTATAATATTTATACACTCATTAAACCTTACAAATGATGGAGCTATGCTATGTAATTAACATTATTGTGTGAATGTCATGTGTATATGATTGAGTACTTGCATGATGTTATGGTATTAAGGCCAGTTGTATAATTGTGTATGTGATGTGGTAACCTTATATATAACCCATTGTGTAAATTTTGTGTGAAATAACAACCCTTCCTAAGACCAAATAATATCTCAATGGAACTAATGATTGTGGTGATGTATAGTTGTAAGCTATGGTATAAACACTCTTTGTATTATCTTGGGACATTATGATATTAGATGCATAGATTTTTAGTGGTTACCTCATTTTGACATTTCAAATATTATAGCAGAGGGCAATAGTCAGTGGGCAACACTAAGATAGTTTTCACTTTATAGTACTCTAGCTGTATACCTTCAACAAGTTATTTTTTTTACATGGTTGTTCTCTATGGGCTATGCTAATTGATATTAGATGGGTTGCATGATATTCAAGGATGTTAGGTAATATTATTACTTTTGGGTACTTTCATAAAACTAGGATGCTATGTATGAAAGTTATTTAGTTGATATGTATTTTGACACTATTACATATGATGATGTACAATTATTATATTACTTCTGGGAGGTGATTTATAGGTTTTTCCTTACCTCTAGGAGGTAATATGTAGTGTTATTCATACCTATATGAGGTAATTGAGATGCCTCAAACCTTTGGGAGGTAATCAAGATACTTCTTACCTCTGAGAGGTAGTTGAAATGATTTTATTCCTTCTCGTCTTGGGCGACTTATAAAGTCACATAGTGTGTGTGTGATGTGATCTATTTTCGTATATATTTTGCCAAAATTATTTTAGTTGATTACACTTTATTCTTAAATTGATTTGAAAACCAACATTTTATTTTTTATTTTTTGAATATTTTAATCAATTGACCGATTATGGAAATTATTGTTGAAACTAGTATTTTGGATTTTTGATTATGTTTTTAATCATTTGAATTGTTGTTGAAATTAACATTTTAGATTGTTACTAAAAATATTTTGATCACTTGATCTCATTTTTATTGGTTTATGCTTTTACATGGTTGCCTGAATTTTTTATTATTTATTTTGGTGATTGTTATGTTGGTTTCTCATGTAAACATATATGCATAACTATTATGTTGATGACTTGGTATGGGAGAGAATAAGTAGCTTGGAATATAGCTAGTGGGATTGTGATGGGGAATCTATTACATAGGTTGAGATACCATCCTTTCCACCCCAACAAACATGATGGTTATTTATTACTTATTATTTTGCTAGCTAGAAGGTCTAAATAGAGATGTTTAAGCTAGTTGGGAGGTCTAAAGTGGTATGTTAATGATGGGAGGTCTAAGTAGATGATTTGTATATAGCTATTACTTGGTTATTTATGCATATGTATGCTTCTTTCATAAAATTCAGTGGAGAATAGTTTTAAATAGTTCAGTGTGGTTCAGTATTACTCTATATTATTTTCTAGGGATTATTCTTATGTCAACATATTGTACTTTCACCATGAGATGGTGCTGAGATTTGTCATTATGATTCATGACAAGATAGAATTATGATTATACACACTACTGGTTAGCATTACATTATGGCAAAGTATCATTAGGATTCAAATGATAGAGAAATAGAGTGGATGACAGTATGACCATTTGACACTATGAGAACTATTTGCAGAAATGCCATCATAATTATTGACTTAAAGCAAACACTAATCATAAAAGAGAGAAAGTAAAAGATTCATAATATTAAAATATGTAAATAATCCTATAATTTAAATCATGAAAACTTGATTAATTCTAAATCTCAAATTGTTATTATACCTATTGACTAGAGTTTTGCATTGAGAATGATACTTTTATAATATGGGGAAAATGTAATATCCATGTGTCAAACCACTTTAGACACAATCATCTTTATCACATTGTCTTAAGTGGAGACCCTATTAGGTGTGTGGAAATCTCAGTGAAAGATACCTAGTGTTGTCCTGGGTGTGTCAGAGTCTGATTGTATGCATTGTTATACATTATAGACTGGATTATTTTGTGATTGATGGGTGATTTTATTAGACTAATCCAGGATTATGATTTAAGTCATGATATACTTGTATGGTTGGTTATATATATATATATATATATATATATATTCATGTTACTCATTATTAATTATTTTATGGATGTTTTCCACACATTAGTTGTATGAGAAGTTGTCTGTTGAATGCTTGAGTGTGAATTTCTAGATCTCAATAATGAGATTATTATGCATGTTATAATTATATATTTATTACTGGTAGAGTATCGATCGTAGGTGAAAGTCTATTTTCTTGTGTGTTATGTGAATGAACAAAGAATATATGTTTGGGTCCCATGAATAAATGACAATTGAGATCGAGTAACTAATGATCGTAACTATTTAACCAATTATCATAAATAATTAATGGTTTACTTGTGTTCTTAATAAGTAAATAAATAAGAAAATATTTATCAACATGCTTTAGTAATGAAATATTATATTTTACTATCTAATAGATGAGAAACTAATTATTTAATAGTAACATGCTTCATTAACTAAATATTATTTGTTGTAATAATAAATTAGATTAATGGAGCCTAAAGTAGGTGAAGTCATAATTAGACCCACTTAGTGGGCGACCAAACATTTGGTAGTGTAAGAGAGTGGGAGTAGTTAGGGTTTTAAAAATAAAAAGAAAAAAGAAAAAAAGAAAAAGAGCAAATAAAGCTTATTCAAGCTTGGTCAAAACCATTTTAGGGTTTTGAAGTTTCTTTTCTTTTCCAAGTTCTTGTCTCCATTGATATTTTTGTTACCAGGGGAGAAAACCAAGGAAGGGAGAAGAAAGTAGGTGAATAGATGCCAACTAAAAGAATCAGATCCAGGTGTATGCAACCCAGTAAATATTTTCTCATAGATTTAGCTATTCTTTTTCTCAGATCTATTTCTTGGACTAACTGAGGATTTAGATACCATGTTTGGTTATTTTGTATTCTAAATTTATTTGAAAACCCTCTATTTAGACTATCAGTTGGACATGGTTTAGATAATGAAGTGTATACTTATTATAGATACTCTCTTTCCTACATATTCAAGTTTATTAAAATAAATACATTTTAATTTTAAAAAAAAATTACAAATAAAATTACAACTATTATATATTTATTTATTTAGGTAAATAAATAAATAAAAATAAAGTTTTGAAAAAATGGAGAATATATATATATATATATATATATATATATATATATATATATATATATATATATATATTACTTATTATATGGAGAGGAGGGAAGTGTGGCTGAGTTGACCCCTATGCCCTCCCATTGTAGGTAGGGAGGAGGGGTCAGGCCAACTGACACTCTCCATTCCCCTAAGCTTGGCCACCATGGTTGGCAGCCATGGCCGGACCAAGCCATACAACCCAACGATCGATTATTGGCCATGGTGGCTTGAGTTTGTATGTTTAAAAAAATAAAATAATACACACACACACACACACACATATATGGATCATATAAATAAATATATTAAAAAGAGAATTTAGTTTAAATTTTTTAAGTTGTTAATAAATTGCTATATGTATTTTATATTTTCTAATACATATTATATTGATTCTAAATTATGTTGTTGATATATATTTTTTATAAATTATATTATATATATATATATATATATATATATATATATATATATGTATATATATGTGTGTGTGTGTGTGTGTGTGTGTGTGTGTGTGTATATATATATATGTGTATATATATACATACATACATATATATATATATATACATACATATATATATGTGTGTGTGTGTGTGTGTGTATATGTATATATATATATATATACATATATATATATATATATATATACATATATATACATATACATATATATACATATATATATATATATATATACATACATATATATATATATATATATACATATATATATATATACATATATATATATACATATATATATATATACATATATATATATACATATATATATATATACATATATATATATACATATATATATATATACATATATATATATACATATATATATATATATATATATATATATATATATATATGAGATTCTAATTTGTTTATTTTATATTTTGTATTTTAGACTATATATTTTATATTATATCTATTTGATCTCAAATATGAATATTTATATCATGGTATATGAATGTTAGTAGCTCATTTCAGAAACTTAGACTCAAATTCTATATTTCAAAATGTATGTGCATTTTTTTTTCTAGAAATTGTTAAATAGATATATCTATATATACGAATAAATAAGGTGAAGTCCATTATGAGATAGTGTTATACTTGAGCCGTTTATGATATTATCAAATGTATATATTTGTATATTTCTATGTATGTAAATATATATACCTATATATCAACATGTGTAATTTCAGAAGGTTTGAGTGAGACTCTTTAGGTGAAGATACATACATGAGTATGGCAAACTTGTAGAGATAGAAATTGAAGTGAGGTGTAATTGAAATTTTGAGTTACTCACATCCCCCATATGCTAAAACTAGTGCATATGCCTAAACTAGGATATCTTAAAAATTAATTATCCTAATTCAATTGAGCAAATGATGACAATTTATGTTATAATTGATATTGTGATAAAGCTAGTTTCATTTTATTATTGGGTGGATTTTATCTATTTACCTTTTATTGTAATTTGTATTAAAAAACTATATTTATATTGTCATGATTAGGAGGAATACTAATTTTCATTTTTATCTTGTTTATGACTTTGAAAAATGAAAGAAAAATCTTTGTGAGGGCATTTTTACTTGCTCAATGTAAGCTAACCCATCATTGCCTATGTCTTAGTGCAGGAGAAAGAATTACCAATAGTAGATAAAGTATAGAGATATTATGCTTGTTATGTTGGCATTTATAATGTATCGAATGTTATTCAATTTGTACTTTGAAATAATAATAATTATATGGTTGTTATCCAATTAGGCATTTGTAAGGTTTGCTTCTTTGGGATTGTCTTTAACCTTGAGTTATCTTAATATTAAAAATATCCATGCTGTAGCTTATGTTTTTGATTGTCGTAATGGTTGTAATATTCTATAATATCAATGTACAATGGTATTCCTTAATGTAAGTTGATAACAATTATTTTATAACACTTAATACATTGTCATTAGATGTAGGCTAATGCTTGACTAATAGAGTTATTCTAATAGTGTTTTGGAATCAATTTTATCTATGAGTCAATAACCTTTTTGAGTAGGTCAACTAAATATTATTTAGATGGTTAGGAGCAATCATTGGTTAAAAAATATTGTAATATCTAAGATTCATAGTTGGATGATAACATTAGTGTTAAGAACAGACAATTAAATAGTAAAATAACATTGAGAACATTACATGGTAAGATAATATTGATAATCATATACTTGGAATATAAGTGATTTTAGTTCACTTTCGTATTATGAAACTATGGATTAATATTAATGTGTAAAATAGCTAAATAGTTAATATTGGGTTTGACCTATACATTTGAAATTATGAGTAAAGTTAATAAATTCTAACTCAGGTTATTTTGGGTGTCTTGACGTGAATATTGTGACTCTCTTAGTTTAAGTGTTGTAGAAACACTTTTGAGTAGGTGTCCTTAGCAGGTCATTAGGTATCCTTTGTAATATTGTTGGAATGTAAATGTATTTGAGATTTAATTTCTATTTTGTGAACCAAACAGATAGATATATCATCCTCTAGGATTTTTTGTGGATGGTTGGCTGATTTCATGCACTTTTATGAGATTCCATGCAAGTTTACTTTATAATTTTTTCTATTTTAACATCAACCAAATCGGTTTGGAGATAGGATCTAAATTAATACCTCAACTTGAGTTTTTATGAAATGAAAACTTGTAATCTTTAGATTTAAATTATGTGAATCAAAATTTATAACCATCACTTTATACCCCATTCTAATTATTTTTGGTGGATTTGATTCTGGAGGCAATTGGCAATTCTCTGCACCTGTTTTCTTTTATAACCTATGAAGTCGATTCAAAATTGAGTTGTCAAAAATAGCTAGAGGAGTCCTAAAGAGAAAAAAAAGTTAGATAGTGATTTTTCTTACTTTTTAAATTATATAATAACTTTATTTTATTACTTTTGGATGTCTTTACTATTTCTAGTGACCATATTTCCGAATCTAGTTTATTCAGAAATCGCTTAGCAGAACAATTTTTAACGTTAAAAATTGTTTAGAATGTTGAGTTATTTTAGTGTTTAAATTACTATAGGTTTTTTTTATAGGTTCATAATGGTAGTTTTAAGCTTATATATTGTATAATAACTTTCTAAAATATTTTTCAGCTTGCTAAAGTATTTTTTCCATCGCCATTTCATAAGCGATTTAACAATATTGAGACTAGACTAAGTGGTGAGCTAGTCAAGTCTATTTGCTTCAGGATTGAGCTATCCCACCTCAACATGAATGGTTAACCTTGAATAATATATTGATGGGTAGTAAATTGGTTATTAAGGAGTTTGAGTGAAATAAGAGCTTGGTTGCTCTCTTAGTTTTATTGTGCTTGAGAACATAGTTGTAGTGCCTTATTATAAATAAATTATTGGCAAATTATTTTTATTACCATTGGGGATGGGATTCAGTGTTGGTATCATTATTATACACTATACTTGAAAACACTTGAGTATTAAAGTCGAGTGTAGTGCTATAAAATACTGCTAGTGTAGTCGACATAACTTTGTTACAACTAGCTTGTCCAACGCCCCGATGAATCTCACATTATAAGATTAAAGGTGAACAACTATGTAGTAGGTGACATCCTTTGAGTGTGAGTGTATTACTTTAAGATTTAATTACTATTGGGAGTGAGTTATAAGATGCATACAATCATAATGTGCTCATGTGTGGATGGATTAATAGTTGGAGTGTTCACTTGAGTGAAGACATAGTTACTCACTTTAAAAAAAAATTAGTAGTGTTTTTTAAGGGTTTTGTTTGAGTTTTCTTTATGTGAATTTTTGGGCATTATAAATAAAGAGAGAAGAGTATATAAGAGGGAAGGTTGATGGAACATGTACAATTAGAGAAGGATAATATCAGTCCCTAAGGAGATTTAAAGAGGAGTGAGAGCAATTTAACATGGAAAAAACAAAGAGAGGGAAACATTAGCCCAAGAGTCATATCAAATAGCCTACCAAGAGGTGAAGAACAAAGGATCATGGAAGTAGAAGCACAAGCATGTAAGATAACAAGCAAGCAAATGAAATAAAGCAAGGTAAGAGGTTAACTTATTCAATAGATAATGGTATAGCTAAGTTGGTTATTGTTAAGCATGATGATAGAAAGAGGAGAAGTTGATAAGAAGTGTGGTGTTATGTGTAAGATTAATTGGTCAATGGATTATCAACACATGATGGGAAAGAATGGTATGTGAAGGCTCACCATAGAATGGTAGCATGTCATGAAGAGGTAGAAAGAGAAGATATGGTTGTGAATATGAAAAAGATAGAAGAAAAATTACTACATGAATAGTCATTAGAACATGATAATGAAGGAGAAAGCATGATTGAGAAGTAAGATCATCCAAGAGTGTAATAAGCAAGCATGAAAATTGAAGAAGAAAGTTATGGGTTAAGAGTAAAAGTGAAGAATGAAGATCGATCATTAGAAAAAGAGCATGATGGAAAGAAGTTATATCTAGAGAAGATAGAATATGAAGTGAATAAGGAGTTACAACAAGTCCTATACTTCATTAAGATAGTGAACGAGTTGACAAAGAAACAAAACAAGACAATAAGGCAAAGACAAAGGCATCAACTGAGAAGAAATGAAAAAGAGAAGAGGATCAGTAGAAAGAGGAGCTTAGAGAAGCATAAGATGAATAATTGGAAAGTAAGAAAGAAGGTGGACAAAGAGAATTTGAGTAGGAGCTCAAATATTTCTCCACTTGGGGAGTATGATGTAGAGCATCACAAGGTAAAAAGTATGTAAATATGTCTTGGAGTTTCATTATGACCAATTTTGGTCTTATAAGGGTGTTCAAGGTCTTAAATGAACCATTAGGAGGTATTAGAATTTTTAGGAGTATTGAAATTGAGTGTTGGTGGTCCTTTTTTATTTTCCTACCAATTTGTATAATTTGAAAATTTGAGTCTAGAACTATGCTTTAGAGTGGTTTTTTGAGTCTTGGGGGAAATAAAAAAGTGGATAATTATTGGTAATGGTCTTATGAAGGTGTGAGGGTGTTTTCCAATGTTTCATTCATGTGAGATAACTATTGTTTCCAAATATTACACCCTAGAGGAGGTTTTTCAAGCTTCTTTGAGATTTGGGCAACATGGAAATACTTCTAGGTATGTGGATTTATCTATATTATAAGTAGACCTCTAAGTTTAAGGGATAACTCCCTTAATTTTCCTTAAAGTGCTTATAAAATAATCTAACTGATTGTTTATGGGAAAAGAGATCGTAGTATGCATAAAATAAAGCTACTCTAAGGGGGTGATACACTATAAGGATTTCCACAAGACCATCATACTTCTTTCACTAAGAAACAAGACTTACAACACTAGCTTCAAAGTCCTAGAATGCTCTAACATTAGTATTTCAATATGGAGGTGATATGCATGAGGACTATCCAAGGTAAATGAACTATCGATAAATTATAAACACTAAGGCTACTTTTACTCTTGAAAATAGACCCATACACTTGATAACACTTCATATGACCTACTAGAGTGGAACATCTTGCATCAAACATGGAAGGATTGAGAGAAGGTAAGGATAGATTAATATCACTTAGATATTCACTATATATCTCTTCACACACTTTGAAAGATGATATATGAACTCAAACCATATTTTATTTATTGTTAAAAGACAAAGTACAACATCAAATAATAGGGCTTCACCATACATGGTGTGGAATTATCTACAATAGCCAAAAAGGCTAGTACTTATTGAATGAGAGAGGAGAGAGGAGAATGAATTCCAAGAGTCACTAGAATATGTGTCAAGCTGAGAGAAAGAGTTAAATTTTTATATGAATTAAGTATGAGACATACCATACAAGGTCTGTTTGGACAAATGTCCCTCTAAGGCATGAAACTCTTCAATTTTGGCATAAGACTCTTCAATTACTTATTTGGAAACTACCCTCATCATTTAGACTTCTTTGAGTGATCCATTGTAGACAAGGAACACATGAGATGATTTCAATATGAAGGGGGGGTTATAAACATGACCCAACATGCATTGGTTGTGTCCCTAATCATTGATAGTCTTCTGGACATGAGTTATCATTACCTATAGTCATTATCATCCTCCTTTAGACTTGTCTTCACATTTGGCACTCAGATGCTCATCAGTTTATCAAACCAATCCATACAAGTGAGGGTATGGAACTTTTCAAGAGTCCTCATGCCATTAGATTCATCAAGTAAACTTTAAAATGCCTCTCAATTAGAGTTATCACCTTCTCACTTGGTGATCACTCTTTGTTCACTATGCCATTCTAGACTGGTTGAGATGAAGGTGATTACAGAGGTACTTGTATGATTTCCTGAGGTAAGAAATGGATATGAGGAATTAGGCTGAGTCTCATTCTACATCCCCAAGTGATTTTCATCCTTTGAAACCCTTCTCTACCTACACAACACACAAATCTATCAATAAAATTTGTTTTGTATCCTATCCATACAAATAGGGTATGACTCAATTAGATGGGAAGGTGCCCTAGAGAGTCATATGAAAATCCCAATAATCATCCTAACCAAACTAGCTCATCTAGATGCCCTTCCTTCTTTGTCTTCTCTATTAGGTCATTACCAAGGGTTTTGGAGGGTTTAGTGTAGTTTTGATATCTAAGGATTTTTCATGAAATTATGACATTCAAATTATGAAAAATTCTCATAAAAACCTTGTTTGGGACCCTATTCAACACATCCTATCTCCTATAGCTCCCATGCTATGTGTTCATACAGTTTCAAGCTTCCAAACTTGGCCTCTTGAGTCCTTTCCTTCATTCTGTGTAGGCTTCCAAGTTCTCAAGTCAAGGAATGAATCTTATGTGACCTCCTCTATATAAATATGGCTCTAAATCACCTTATAACTCCTAATTAAGGTCCTCCAATGTATTTTGAATCTCAACTAGTCATAGAAGTGGTATTAGACCCCCTAGGGCTATAGGCCTAATTCAAGCCTAATAGGTCTAGCCTGCATTCAAGACCTAAACTCTTCTCTGCATGATTTTTAGAGTTTTAAGATCTTAATAATGCTGGTTAATATGAGATACAACTCTCCATACCTTAATTTCAATTATCTAAGCCTCCTTGACACCTCCCCTTATTAGCCACTTCTCAAGCCTATAGACTTGATTGCCTTGAGCAACCTTTGTTTGAGATAGAACAAAGGGTATCTCCCCTATCTACCTTGGAAGAAAAATTATATGGGGGTCTCAATTGGGTTATGAGGGTACTCTTTACCAATTTTTTGGGTTATAACACACTCATAACACTTTCAAATACTCCAAACATCAAAGATAAACTCTATGTAATATTGATTGTGGAGGAATTGCAAGTCTGTCTATAGGTTAAGGCCTAAACTTAGTTTTTACCTTATTTTACATACCCTTAACATCTCATGAGAATATAATCATCATAATAAAGGCATTAAAAACGTTTTCAAACTCCCCAACATCCATGTTAGCCTATTCAACCCATCTCTCTACTCAACTAGACCTGATTGGCAAACTATATGTTTACTTAGAAAAAGATAAGCCTGTAGGTGTATATTTGCATATTAGAATTTATGTATTGCCTTAAACCTTCTAAAAGTCCTTTAGGATTATCTCATGACTAAAATTATATTTATCATGCCTTGATTTAGACCTAACCCATAAATTTTTAGGTTCAACCTTACATTATCATCTTACAATCAACCTATAGATGACTATTCTTGTCCATGTTGAGAGCAATAGAGGTCTTATAGGTGGTAGTCTAGGTCAAAACCCTAAATATAAACATATTTGAATGTTCCTTGAGCTCTTAGTACCACCTTCAAATATAAAAAGTCATTTATATGTAGACTATACCTTAACTAGGTGTCATAGCATGATAAGGCTATTTGGACTCAACCACTGTATAGAACACCTACATGTTATAGTGTAAGAATGTAAGGAATGAGAATCTTCTATTATCATGCTACTTTGACCAAATAACCCTTTATCATGCCAAATCATTACCATTACATTTGAACCACATAATGGAAATTTTAAACTAGTTGGCACCTCAAAATGTCTCATCATGAAAATATCAAAAGAATGGCCAGGTTTTTGTTTGGAGATTTTAAGGTAACCAGTCCCTAAAATTCCTTCTCCATTTATGAACATGGATCTTCAAGTTTGATTTCCATTCTATGGTTCCAACATTGTTTATATGTCATTATTCAACTCCATGAGACCTTAAAGAAGATATTTAACATGCTCAAACTATTTATTCTAAATGCTCATACTTCTTGTAGATGCTTGTAGGTGCACACATAGTTACAGATAAGGCAATGAAGATGAAACATGGATAATATGCATGGTATCTGATTTTATGATAAATATTAGACCTATAAAAATTCTTTAACTAATATTTTCAACCTTGAAATACTCCAAACATGTCACATACCTCACTTCAATGTGATTGACCAAACTATGGGGCACCTGTAGGTGTCTATCAATGGTGCAGGCTATGCATATAGATTGAACTAGTTGTCATACTCAATAAAATTCCATTTGAGAGACTTGGATTAACTTTTAATGTTCTAAGAGTATATTGAACACCTTATAAATCCTCATTACCTCTTTATGGATACCAAATAAGCTTTCATACACCATGACTCACCTAACTACAAGTAGGAAATTGACTGTGTTGTTATGCTTGACTACAACTTCATTGATGATCTCCTTTGAGGATGAGTTTGGAAGGAGAAAGGATTAACAAGTTGTGGGAAGCATGTACACAACATAATAACTTACTCTAAAACCATTATAAGGACATGAAACCTCTATAAATGGTGAAAACCTATTTACAACTCCATTAGTGTACTCAACCTGCAAGTTGAGATGTTGTGCTCATCAATTCATCTTCAAACATGAAACCAAAGATGGAAACTATGAGATAAATATGTCCAAATCCTATGGAATCAATTTCATCAGTTGCATTGTATGGACCAACTCAAAAAAGAGGAAAACCTACAAGGTGTGGGGATTATCATGCAAAATGAGACAATCCCCTTCTAAAGGATGGTTCATAAAGCATAGGTAGCCAATCCTTGAACTCCTACCATGAATGTGAAGTAGACCAAGTTTGATATCCACCACTAAGATCATTTTACCTGAAACCTCTCTTACTGGTCATACCAAGAGAAAACATGTTGACTAATTTTGTATGTCTAGTGGAGTGATGGAGGATCATAATGGTTTTGGACCATATTTAAGACTTATAAAGCTATTAAATCATGAAAATAGAGTTATTAAAGGTTAAGAGTCATTATACAAGATTTACACATGTGCCACACTCCTCTATAGGCTGTATAACTGGCAAAACTACCCAAACTACCACTTTTATTCTTATTTCAATTTAGTACCTACAAGTTTTAGTTAGGGACTAACATTCCTGATAAATTTTTGACATATTAGACATTGAAAGTGACTTTATGACACTTATCTACCTAATAAAACCGTACAACTTTGATCGATGACTCTAAAATGACCCCTAACATGACATAGGACTAAAGATGAATACGACTAAGGGAAATGACATAAAATAAGACCATGAAACACCCCATATGACCCTAATAGACCTATATACAAGTTTTTTATTATAGGCAGGTTGACCAATATGAGCCAAGAATATAGAATTTATAACTGCCACCCACATTGGGTTGGCTAAGAGAGGAGAGTTTTCTTGCTTGTTTTGCATAATAAAGAGCATGAATTTCATGTGGGGAGAGTGTGTGTGTTTTAGGAGAGTTTTATGAGAGTTTTAGTAGACTATTATGAGGGTATAACCTTGTCAATCTTTGTAAATTTTTTGTATATGTCTATTTTGTGTGCAATGAATCAATGAATAAAAGAAGGTTTTGGAGAGTATTTGTATTTTTACAGGAGATTAATGTCATGTAAGTAATCTTCATTTTTTATCTTTTCATTTAAGGGATTAACATAAGGATTTTTAGACAAGATTGAGTTCATTGACAACACAGTCCCATTAAGAAGCCATTCTGTGGTAATACAATCAAGAAAGTAAAAAAAAGAGGTATGTTTGATGGTTGTTAAGTGTTTTTTTTAATTATTTTGGATCATAATAATAGTTGAGAAAACATTATTGGTGATAATAACCCATTTTATGCACAATAATCCATTTTAAATGCAAGAGACCAAGAACACAATCACAAGGTCCTAGAAGAACAACTCATAATTTTGTAAAAGTGTTTGTTGAAGCCTTTTGAGGATTAATCAAGACCAAATAAAATTTGGAGTTGTTGAATATAGGTGGGGAAAACTATAAATAGGCATAAAAAACCTTGGGAGTTTCAAATTCCATTTGGAAGTGTAAGATCTTAATTAAAACCTTCACACAATTAAGAAAAACATTCAGAAAGGATGCAAACTTGCTTGTTAGGAATGTTTTGTCATTGTCCATGAAAATATAACCATTGGAGAAGTATAAGGAGGTAAAAATAGAATTTTTTTAAGTGTAATTAGATTTTTGAAGTTCTTAAAACTCAAATTATTCAACTTATAGTTTTTGTTGCCCAAGCAACACTAGACCTAGGGTTTGAAAATGGAAACTTCATTAAATTTTGACTCCTCCATCCAAATTTTCTTAAACTTTAGAATCTAATGTATTTTCATGTGCAATGAAGGATTCAAGAGGTTATAATTTTTCATAGGGTTGTATGGTATATTCACCAAGATTGTGGGATCAAATTCGGCCTAAAGAGACTTAATTGCCAAGAAAGGGGTAAGAGAAAGTGTAATAACATTAAAATTTAAGCCTTAAAACTTTGTATGAAGTTGAATGGAGATAATGAGTATCTAAAAACATGTATTATTTTGTTTTGAAGCTTTGTGTAGTTTTCACACTTGTTGGATTTATCCTAAAAGAGGGATACAAGGAAATAGGTTTTAAGAGGAAAGAGTGAGTTGGGTTCAGAGTTCTTACTTTTAGATTGTGTGAATGATGAGATGTGTATAGGAGTTGAAATTGATAAGTGGAAGTCCATATGATCCCATGAGAGAATACAAGAAGATTATAAACATGTTTTAGGATTTTGAGGCGTATGAACTTAAATGTGGGAATGACAAGTTTGAACCATGCAAGAAAGTGAATTCATGACACATGATGGATGATAATATGGTGTGTGCGCTAAGAGGAGAGAGTATGGGGGATGATGATGTGGTGATAGGTCATCAAGAGAGAAGAGTATGATGGAAGCAAGAAGGGTTATGAATCTATATAAAATAAGATGGATCAAGGATTGTAAATTACAAGTAATGTACGTGTATCAAAAAAGCAAAGTTAGAGATGAATGAAGACATTCAAGTTAGAAATAAGAGCCAAGGTAATGAATGAGGAGGTTGTAGGAATTAGGCTCTATACCACATTTCCTTTGGTATATCTTACATCAATAATTACTTGTTGACAAAAGACTTATCCATATAGATGTGGATAATCCTTCATGTCAACACATTGAGTCACTTAAGCATCTTTTTAATTTTTTAAGCATGCTTAATTAGCTTCGAGGTGGATTCATACCATTTTTCAATCATTTCATCTAGAATTCTTTTCTTAAAAAATATTTATCTTAATGTATTCAATCGATTTTTTTTTTATTAGTGAATAATGAGGTTGGAGGGTTACCCACCTAATTAATGAAAATATAAAAACCTTACACATAACCTATAATATAGGTATATTACATTAAAATATATCAAATATATTTTAATTGAAAAATATTTTAGAGATCCAAAAATTAAACTTTATTAGTAAGTAGGCTAAGGAGATAAAGCCCTAACCCACCAAACAACAACCAAATCCATCAAAACTAAATTGGAACCAAGCATAAAAGAGTGGCCTAAATTCATGATAAAAATATAACTAATGGTAAACATGATTTCATAGCAAATAACCAAAATTTACATGATGTCTAAAATTGAATTTTACAGCTAAAGTTTTAATTTTCAATAATAAGAGTAGCAGTAATTTTAGTGGGTATTTATATCCATTTGGCTATAAGTAGATTTTAATTGTCTTAAAAATAGTTAACTGTGTAAAAACATTCATTGGTTGATTAACCCAAATTTTATACAGTTTCTTATATTTATGATTTTAATCACCTTGTAAGATATATTCTAACCTAGTTTGGGACATAGTTTTACCATAATTACTATGCATGTGTGGGTTTAATTT
This sequence comes from Torreya grandis, assembly GCA_037957365.1. NCBI lineage: Eukaryota > Viridiplantae > Streptophyta > Pinopsida > Cupressales > Taxaceae > Torreya > Torreya grandis. The sequence goes on from JARHVA010000484.1 coordinate 4,165,919, forward strand.
GCCCTAAAATTATAAGAGACGTGTAATAGTTATTTTAAATTTCTATTCATAGTCGAGTGTGTGTGCGTGTGTGTAAGAAATAATTTTCAATGTATTTTTCCTTGACATGTTTCACATTAGACATTTTGGGTTGCAGAGTCATAATTTATTATGAAGAAACATTATGTTAGGGTTTGAATGTTGCCCCAAAACCTAAGCCATATTTTTATTTGGCTCTACTCAACATAGAGTAGAGTAAATTTATCCTATGGAGGTTTTGAGTAGTGATATTTTTTTGAAGGATGGTTCACCTACTCCCATGATGGAGAATGTGAAGGGGCTTAATTATATATCATTTTAGGAGAATGTAAAAACAAAAGAGGTGGGCTTAGAGGTAGGAAAGATTGTGGATTTTTGTTAGAAGATGAGTTATAGGTGGGTGAAGGGAAAGTACCCCAATAGGTGTAAGAAGAGGTTTTGACACCCACAATTTTTTGGCTATAATTTTTAGTAGGCAAAGGAGAGATGTTGGTTACTTGATCATGGGAGGAACATAACTTCGATTTATTTTAAGAGAAGAAGGATACTTCTTATTCTCAGGGAGAGTGGATAATATATTGCATCCAAGGAATTTTTCACCATCAAAAAAATAAAATCCTTATTGACTAAACCAAACTATGGAAAGAAAAACCAAAGAGGAATAAAGACAAACTAAAATATTATGTCAAGATGTTATGAATTTCATTGATAAGGGTAATCAATAGACCATGGAGGTGCTTCTTTCCTACAGTGGAAGGAGGGTGTTTTCCCTTCATGGTTAAAAATCCATACCTTAGTGGAGCTGATTATTTTCAAAAATCTAGTGTTATACATTATTAGATTTTTAGTTCTTTAATTTATTTAGGCATTTGGTGCATGTTTGATTCACTAGTTTTTATGATAGTTTATTCATGGATTTCGTAAAACTTGTCATATTTTAATGAGTTGAATTTGTGTTTTTAGTAGATGGTGGTGATTTTTTATGTTAGTTTAATGGTTCCCAGGGACTGGTCATCTCATATTTAGTTTTAGCTCAGGGTAAAAGCAATAACCAATTAAAAAATCCTTATCAATTGTGGAATCACTAGTAAATACTAAAACATAAGTTTTTTCTTCATAAAACACACAAATAAATATTAAAAAAATAAGTAACATTTTTTAATGGAAATGAAAAATAAAGATGTAGTGCATATAAATAAATTATATATATTTAGACAGACAACAATCCTTATCAATCACAAAATTTCTAGTCAATATTAAAACAAAAGTTATATTCTCTATATAACACTAAGACAATTATAAAAAAATGAGTAACATATTTTTAAGAGAAATGAAAAACAAAATTTTAGATAATCCTGATAGTCCTCCTGTACCGCCTCCTCCATCTACAGGTCTGGTGGCCCCAGTTGCTTGACTCACTCTCATTTTATGCTTTGTTTTGTTGATGTCAGCCTGATGTAATCATTTTGTTGTTGTTTCCTGATTTTTATGGTGTGTGGTGACTTTTGGGTGTGATTCCATACCACCCATATTTTGATCGATCTTGTATTATATTTTATTAATTAATGTGATGCAAGTTTCAATAATAATTTTTTTAGTGAAAATAAATAAATTATAATTATTTATATAGACAAAAATGTTTAATTAAATATTTAAATTGATTAGTAAAGTAAAAATATAGATGTAAGAAGGGATATTTTGAATATGATGATGTATAAAAAAATTTATTTGAATTTGATCTAAAAAACACATTGTTGTGTTCTTAGAAATCTCACCTTAAATTTTAGATATGATCACAGACTGTTGCCAATAGTGCTAGTACACTTCTAAGCAAGTGTCAAAATTGAGAATCTAACCTATGGGTTTTGTTCACATAATTTTTTACTTTATTTCCCATTATATTTCACTACAACTTAATGTACCTATAATATATGCTTCTATCTACCATAAAGAGTTTATGATAAACAAAGTAAGTTTAGGCCCTATGTTAAGGTTAGTGATCAGTGTACGACTAAATAATTGTCTATTTGTTAGGCCCTAAGTGGGAAACAAAGCTTATGACACTTTATGACACTTTATAAATTGTATAGATATAAATTACATAATTATAAATAATTTCAACTAGGGTTGCAATAGCGATCTACAATAAAATGATAATTCATAAACTAATAAATGATATAATAATTACTTGATCACTCTTGTGTGTACTTATGATTTATTTGTGAGTGCTAAATAGATATTATGTATCAAATGAACTACAATACTCATGTATTTTTATAAAATTGATTTTAAATAAAGAATTTATTTCTACATAAACCAACTTGTAATGGATAAAAGTGTAAAACATGGAACAAAGGTGACAATTGCACCCTTAGAGAAGACTACCACAAGGGATTATGAGCAATGGGGCACTTTCCAAAGGTATCAAAATTGTTAGTGCACTTTTAACACAATGACCAAAAAATGGAATTAAATTAAAGTTACTTTGATAACTAAGAGGGGAGAAGTATACAAGCATGCCACTAATACTTAACTTGGACAAATAAATATATCAACATAGTTTTTTATTGAAATAGACCACCATATCCTTTGGGAATTTTTTTTTGTTGAATTTTATTTTTGGAGATTGAGATTGAGGACCATTTTATTTTTATATGCTATCATTATTATGAGAATGGTATGATTATTTTACATCTTAAGAGATTCTCTTATCTTTCTCTCGATATTCATGGCTTATGAAAGTTAAATATGTTTAGTCCTCTTCCTGTAAGAAATGTTTGACCTTCATCAATTTCAAACATGTCCTTAAGGGGGGCATGTAGTAGGGTAATTACATCTTAATTATAGTGAGATTCTCATATAATTAGTAGAAAGAAGCCGTGTGGTCATCTTTCATACTTATGTTATAGGCTAGCAAGATGTCACATAGTAAATGATTCACATGGTCTCACACCTATGAAACACTTATTTACCACTTTAAGTATTAGAAATGTTTCTCTAGGTAAATATAGTTCATCTCATTAGATAGGACCCTCTTATTTTTTTAATTTCATTCATGGTATTTTACTCTATTGGATTATTGTTTTCCATTTAATCATTTTAAAATTATTTTTCTTTTTCATATTTTTTTGGGATGTACTATTGCAATCCACCTATCTTATTTACATTTTATTTTTTGTAAAACCATGAGTTAATCTTGATCTTTGATGGACATTAATATATAAATTAAAATATAACTTTTAAAAATAGATGAAAAAATATTTAATAAATGCCTTGGTGCCATTTTTAGGTGTCTATTAGAAAAAGAAAAAAATATAAAAACACCAGGTCAAAATTGTGTCTAGGAGTCATGTCATCAAAGTTCTCAAGATTCACACTTGTACTTTGCACAATAACCAATCCACCATAAAATATTTGAATCCAAGGGCTCAAAATTTATCTTCTCCTTGACACAGATCATATGGGTTGGCCAAATACAACATCCAAAAGGCGGAGAAGAAAATAGCCCAATCCCTGTATAAATATACAATGTGACAATACGATCCTATTTAACAAGGAATATTTAAAATTAATCTTAATTTTTAGGGAAAGGGTTTTGCTATTACTTTTATTTGGGAAAAAATATTTGGAAGAGGGAAAGGAGGTAAGGATTTTGGATAGGGAGGGTGGGCATCTAGCTAGAATGGGCACTTGAAGAGAATGGGCATATGGAATTCTATATGTGCTTACTCCTTTTCTAATTAGAGATATGATTTCCTACTTGGAGTTAGTCTAAAATGAATAGATAAAGTGCCTGATCTAACCCCCATTTATTTGTCCACCCTATCACCTTGATAGATCACATTTAATACTCTCTTCTCTCGATAAGGGGTGTAGAATCCTCTTTAGAGGAAAGGATCTCATTGTATTTTTCAAGTAAGGAAATTTCTTGAGCATTTCATTTCCCCTTTCCTATGATAAAATTTACTGACATGCTTCTTAAGTTACTTTTTTAATTGTGTAAATAATCCAATGATGTGCTATCATGGGCATATTGTGAGAGTAATTTATTCCTCTCATGATACCTTTTTTTCATTTTCCATGGTTATTATAGGAAAACATTTTGGTCTTTTGGGAAGACTAGTAGAGCCATATGTCTCTAGATCCCTTGTTGTATTTTCCTCAACTTTGTGTGTTTAACCATCCTTGTCATCAAAAAAAATAATGTTGGTTGACTTGTGAATCTATTCAATATTGGAAACATTAGTAGAGCCATATGTCTCTAGATCCCTTATTGTATTTACCCCAAGTTTGTGTGTTGAACCATCCTTATCTTAGGAAACAATGATGTTGGTTGCCTTGTGAATCTATTAAATATTGGAAAATAAAAGAGCAAACCACTCAAGAAATTGATAGAGCTCGTGAACATTTAAATAAAAAAATTATATGGTGACTTCAATATTTTCAAAATTAAAATAACCTATAAATAAATCTAATTTTATAAACACAACTAAGAAAGTTTAATTTGCTAATTTGCTCCGGTGCCTATGAAAAAATTGCAAATAGAATCCATCACACTAATCTACAACTTTGTCACACTAAGAAAACTCTTATTATTGTTCATGTCCTTCTCTACCAATTTCATGGCTACTTTATCCACTCTTATAATTGTAGAGTCAAATGCAAAATAGCACTGACATTTAATACATGAGACTTTATATTTACCCCTCTTGCTCAAGATTGGAGATCCATTATTTTTGAAAATTTCCCTTATAATTGTTTGAAATTTGGATCTTTCCTTCTCAATCAAGCTTCAATTTTATGAATAAATTACAACTAATTAACAATGCCATGAATTTTCTCAACTTACGAGGTAATAAAATTATTTAACACGGGTTCAACATAAATCCTAGATCTAGGCTTAAGCAAGGAAACTAGGTGTTGACATATACTTCTCTTTCAATATGCATCATACTCAAAAAACTGTTTTGAGATTTTTCAGTACATTAGCAATCACTCGAGTACATAATAATTTATTTAATATTATGAATATAATGATAAATTATTGTAACTAACGGATTTCTTTGATTGCTATTATTTCAACAAATTTTCATAATATTCATGTGAATTTCATTAATGGAACTCATAAAGCCTTTTGATGTGTCTTGTAGTTTTTTATTTTCAAATAGAACTATGATGTTGTCAAAGGAATATTCCACTATCACTTATCCTTATTCCATTTTACTAAAAAACCTTCAAATGATACATTTCTAAGCACTTATATAATTGAAACTTATTTTCTAATTAGACTATTAATTATTATGAGAATTTACTCATTTAAGTCACCTCAAGCTGACTTCCATGAATAATCATTACTTTACACATTTTTCCTCACATTTTTTTATCCTTCATGAATAGACATTACCCTATGACATTTTTCCTCATGTATTTTTGGTAATAATCAAAGGCTCGAGACTGACTTTACACTCAACACAAATAGTTTTTTAATGTTTTTGGTGTTATTATTGGTCTTTGAGCAACTTTGGAATTATTGAAGAAAGATGTTGTGGCAGTAATACGTCTAAAATTATCCATGCTTAGTCATTTAATATCAAATATAACAAATGAACTCCAAATACCACTTTTGTCCTTTTCAATTGTATTCCAACTCTTACATCATACGAGTACCTATATTTTATCTAGATGATTCTCAGTGATTTATTCCAAATGAATGTGATTGTTGATTTAGTGGTCTATTACAGTTCGAGAGAACTAATGGAAATGTACATAGATGACGACTATGGTAGAAATGGGGCTTTTGTGGATGTTCTAAGAAATGTGGGAGATAAGAATATTGATAAGAAAGTTATGCCAATTGAAATTAACCAAATTGGGATGGGTAATTTATTATCTAAATCATATTTAGTAGAGGAATGATTCTTTCAAGTCCATATAAATTTAGATGTCAGTCTTAATATTTTATGTAAAGCAAAACACATGGGAAATCTAAGCAATGGTTATGTTTAGATTGTCATAGATTAACTATCCTCAGTTTTAGATTCAAATGTTCTTGAAATGGACAACTTGGACTCACTTCAAGGGGTGATTAGGATGCATCAACATTGCCTAAATTTAGAACAACATTATGTTCACAAGAAATTGGAAAGGCTTACAAATAATTTACATAGTGAATATTTATTTGAATGTGTTTAGATTGTATGCTAATAACAATATATTGATGATTGTTCATTCTATCAATGCCTTCTTGAACTAGGAGTAAATTTACATTTTTTAGAACACTATACACCATCAAAATATAGTGGAAGTAAGTAAGAACTAGTATCTATGAAGGTCTTCAAAGGAGGAACATAATTACAAAAAATAATATTAAAAATTAGTTTCATTGGCATTGCAGGTCTTGTGTAACTAGATAGAAATATAGATTTGAGGGACTCTAGTTTTGATATTATTAGTGTGGTAGGTATAATATTTTTCAGCATTGGTTACTACTCAAATCATATTGGATTCTTTGTTACCTCTCCATAATATTCAACTAGCATCACCCATAATGAATCTCACATAATACCAAAACTTTGATATTTTTAGACACTTAAATTAACATTTAATGCTAAAACAATGCATTTGTGACGACCTTTTATGCATATTTAACTTATGCTCAATTCCATGGTTTCAAACTAATATTCCTCTAATTTCATATGAATGATCCTCTCTCTTAAGTAAAAGTTGATACTAAATGTTCATATTCCTCATTTCAAATAGCCTAGACTCATTACTTGATTGATTCACACTTCTAGTTTTATTGTATTTGTTCCTTAGATGAGGCTACTCTTTTAGGATAATCCTAAAGTTTGGTAGTGTCTAAATCCTTTAGTTTCATCCTCATGCTAATCAATAACTAGCTTCCCAAATTCAAATTCAACCTAATGGGTCATCCCACACATTTCACAAGCCCAATTCAAGAAAATGCCAAAAGGTCCACTAAATAAACACCTTTTCTACCCATTTTTTCATTAGAGATGAGATAGATGACAAGAGTCTTCTATAATTACAATCACTAAATATCTAACTACATGTTGAGTCAAGCACATAATCACACTAGGATTACACCAACATATAAAATTTCACTTGGATTCTACACACACCACTGTAACATGGAATAACTATATGAATTTTGATCCCTCTTCAAAGTAATAGTATGTAGATAATTCTCAACACACATGGTGTTTGAGGTTAATCAAAACCCTAACCCATTGGCCATTTTCCCTAGTTTACTATATTTTCCCCTCTTTTCATTGAGCTAGGGTTTGAGTGAATAATAAGGCACACAATTACTTTTGCATCAAATCAAAGGCATCTAAATAGACACACAAGATCTACAGGTAAAGGCACACCTATCAAAATTTACACCATGGTTAAAAACCCTAAAGGATGAAGCCACACCCTAAAGACAATAATGCATGCCCACGAATTTTAAATAATGTAACCTTGTCCTAGGATAATATGGATCTTTGTTCATCACTCACAAAAACCTCTCACAGTCACCATTTTAGTTTTACAAACATGAGTCTAGCTAAGTCATTTAATTTTTAATACTTTCCATTTTTAACACATTTCTAAAATATTAAGTCACAATCACTTTATGTGTGATTATTGTATATCTTATGTATATTGATCTGCTTAGTAGTGTTTCTTAATTAGATTAATCCCTTAATCCAAATTTTGATAAAATATTTTGGTTAACTCATTTTATTTTATGGAATATTACAATCCCTAGTTTTCCCTAAGGTTTCCTTTTATTTTTTTCTAGGGTTTATTTATTTTTATTTCCTTAATATGTTGGACTACAACCTAACATTATCTTATTTCTTCTCCTTGACATGGATCGTATGGGTTGGCCAAATACAACATCCAAAAGGAGGAGAAGAAAATGGCTTAATCCGTGTATAAATATACAATGTGACGATACGATCCTATTTAACAAGGAATATTTAAAATTAATCTTAATTTTTAGGGCAAGGGTTTTGTTATTACTTTTATTTGGAAAAAATTATTTGGAAGAGGGAAAGGAGGTAAGGATTTTGGATAGGGAGGATGGGCATATGGAATTCTATATGTGCTTACTCCTTTTCTAATTAGAGATATGATTTCCTACTTGAAGTTAGTCTAAAATGAATAGATAAAGTGCCTGATCTAACCCCCATTTATTTGTCTACCCTATCACCTTGATAGATCACATTTAATACTCTCTTCTCTAGATAAGGGGTTTAGAAGCCTCTTTATAGGAAAGGATCTCATTGTATTTTTCAAGTAAGGAAATTTCTTGAGCATTTCATTTCCCCTTTCCTATGATAAAATTTACTGACATACTTCTTAAGTTACTTTTTTAATTGTGCAAATAATCCAATGATGTGCCATCATGGGCATATTGTGAGAGGAATTTATTCCTCTCATGATACCTTTTTTTCATTTTCCATGGTTATTATAGGAAAACATTTTGGTCTTTTGGGAAGACTAGTAGAGCCATATGTCTCTAGATCCCTTGTTGCATTTTCCTCAACTTTGTGTGTTTAACCATCCTTGTCATCAAAAAAAATAATGTTGGTTGACTTTTGAATCTATTCAATATTGGAATATTAGTAAAGCCATATGTCTCTAGATCCCTTATTGTATTTACCCAAAGTTTGTGTGTTGAACCATCCTTATCTTAGGAAACAATGATGTTGGTTGCCTTGTGAATCTATTAAATATTGGAAAATAAAAGAGCAAACCACTCAAGAAATTGATAGAGCTCATGAACATTTAAATAAAAAAATTATATGGTGACTTCAATATTTTCAAAATTAAAATAACCTATAAATAAATCTAATTTTATAAACACAACTAACAAAGTTTAATTTGCTAATTTGCTTTGGTGCCTATGAAAAAATTGCAAATAGAATCCATCACACTAAGTTACAACTTTGTCCCGCTAAGAAAACTCTTATTATTGTTCATGTCCTTCTCTACCAATTTCATGGCTACTTTATCCACTCTTATAATTGTAGAGTCAAATGCAAAATAGCACTGACATTTAATACATGAGACTTTATATTTCCCCCTCTTGCTCAAGATTGGAGATGCATTCTTTTTGAAAATTTCCCTTTTAATTGTTTAAAATGTGGATCTTTCCTTCTCAATCAAGCTTCAATTTTATGAATAAATTACAATTAATTAACAATGCCATGAATTTTCCCAACTTACGAGGTAATAAAATTATTTAACACGGGTTCAACATAAATCCTAGATCTAGGCTTAAGCAAGGAAACTAGGTGTTGACATATACTTCTCTTTCACTATGCATCATACTCAAAAAAATGTTTTGAGATTTTTCAGTACATTAGCAATCACTTGAGTGCATAATAGTTTATTTAATATTATGCATTTAATGAGAAATTATTGTAACTAACATCGTTCTTTGATTATTATTATTTCAACAAATTTTCATAATATTCATGTGAATTTCATTAATGGAACTCATGAAGCCTTTTGATGTGTCTTGTAGTTTTTTATTTTCAAATAGAACTATGATGTTGTCAAAGGAATCTTCCACTATCACTTATCCTTATTCCATTTTACTATAAAACCTTCAAATGATACATTTCTAAGCACTTATATAATTGAAACTTATTTTCTAATTAGACTATTAATTATTATGAGAATTTACTCATTTAAGTCACCTCAAGCTGACTTCCATGAATAATCATTACTTTACAAATTTTCCTCACATTTTTTTATGCTTCATTAATAGACATTACCCTATGACATTTTTCCTCATGTATTTTTGGTACTAATCAAAGGCTGGAGACTGACTTTACACTCAACAAAAATAGTTTTTTAATGTTTTTGGTGTTATTATTGGTCTTTGTGCAACTTTGGAATTATTGAAGAAAGATGTTGTGGCAATAATACATCTAAAATTATCCATGCTTAGTCATATTATATCAAATTTAACAAATAAACTCCAAATACCACTTTTGTCCTTTTCAATTGTATTCCAACTCTTACATCATATGAGTACCTATATTTTATCTGGATGATTCTTAGTGATTTATTTCAAATGTATGTGATTGTTGATTTAGTGGTCTATTACGGTTCGAGAGAAGTGGTGGAAATGTACATAGATGATGAATATGGCAAAAATGGGGATTTTGTGGATGTTCTAAGAAATGTGGGAGCTAAAAATATTGATAAGAAAGTTATGCCTCTTGCAATTAACCAAATTAGGATGGGTAATGTCTTATTTAAATCATCTTTAGTAGAGGAATGAGTTTTTGTAGTCCATATAAATTTAGATGTCAGTCTTAATATTTTATGGAAAGCAAAACACATGGGAAATCTAAGCAATGGTTATGTTTAGATAGTCATAGATTGACTATCCTTAGTTTTAGATTCAAATGTTCTTGAAATGGACAACTTGGACTTACTTCAAGGGGTGATTAGGATGCATCGACATTGCCTAAATTCAGAATAACATTATGTTTACAAGAAATTGAAAGGCTTACAAACAATTTACATAGTGAATATTTATTTGAATGTGTTTGGATTGTATGCTAATAACAATATATTGATGATTGTTCATTCTATCAATGCCTTCTTGAACTAGGAGTAAATTTACATTTTTTAAAACACTATACACCATCAAAATATAGTGGAAGTAAGTAAGAACTAGTATCTATGAAGGTCTTCAAAGGAGGAACATAATTACAAAAAAAAATATTAAAAATTAGTTTCATTGGCATTGCAGGTCTTGTGTAACTAGATAGAAATATAGATTTGAGGGACTCTAGTTTTGATATTATTAGTGTGGTAGGTATAATATTTTTCATCATTGGTTACTACTCGAATCATATTAGATTCTTTGTTACCTCTCCATAATATTCAACTATCATCACCCATAATGAATCTCACATAATACCAAAACTTTGATATTTTTAGACACTAAAATTAACATTTAATGCTAAAACAATGAACTTGTGACGACCCTTTATGCATTTTTAACCTATGCTCAATTCCATGGTTTCAAACTAATATTCCTCTAATTTCATATTAATGATCCTCTCTCTTAAGTAAAATTTGATACTAAATGTTCATATTCCTCATTTCAAACAGCCTAGACTCATTACTTGATTGATTCACACTTCTAGTTTTATTGTATTTGTTCCTTAGATGAGGCTACTCTTTTAGGATAATCCTAAAGTTTGGTAGTGTCTAAATCATTTAGTTTCATCCTCATGCTAATCAATAACTAGTTTCCCAAATTCAAATTCAACCTAATGGGTCATCCCACACATTTCACAAGCCCAATTCAAGGAAATGCCAAAAGGTCCACTAAATAAACACCTTTTCTACCCATTTGTTCATTAGAGATGAGATAGATGAAAAGAGTCTTCTATAATTACAATCACTAAATATCTAACTACATGTTGAGAGGAAAGTACCTATTATTCTTAATTTTGAGTCCTTACAGCTGAAGAATCCCTGAACTAGGTTTGGATATAATAGTAAGGTCACAAGTCATTTGTTCAAGCACATAATCACACTAGGATTACACCAACATATAAAATTTCACTTGGATTATACACACACCACTGTAACATGGAATAACTATATGGATTTTGATCCCTCTTCAAAGCATTGGTATGTAGATAATACTCAACACACAGGGTTTTTGAGGTTAATCAAAACCCTAACCCATTGCCCATTTCCCCCATTTTACTATATTTTTCCCCTCTTTTCATTGATCTAGGGTTTGATTGAATAATAAGGCACACAATCACTTATGCATCAAAGTAAAGGCATATGAATAGACACACAAGACCTACAAGTAAAGGCACACCTATCAAACACCGAGGTTAAAAACCCTAAAGGATGAAGCCACACCCTAAAGACAATAATGCATGCCCATGAATTTTAAATAATGTAACCTTGTCCTAGGATAATATGGATCTTTGTTCATGACCCAAAACAACCTATCATAGTCATTATTGTAATTTTTCAAACATGATTCTAGCTGAGTCATTTAATTTTTAATACTTTCCATTTTTAACACATTTCTAAAATATTAAGTCACAATCACTTTATGTGTGATTATTGTATATTTTATGTATTTAGATCTACTTAGTAGTGTTTCTTAATTAGATTAATCCCTCAATCTAAATTTTGATATAATATTTTGGTGAACTCATTTTATTTGTTGAATATTACAAGCCCTAATTTTCCCTAAGGTTTCCTTCTAATTTTTTTCTAGGGTTTATTTATTTTTATTTCCTTAATATGTTAGTCTACAACCTATCATTATCTTATTCTCTCCTATTGTTATCAGTTTAGTATTTTAATTTCTTAAAATGGTTGAACAAGAATCTCTTCCTCCTCCTAACCCTCAAGATGGTGATAACTACTTTCCTTCTAATTGAGTCCATGGTATCATTATCCCAAGATGTACAATAACTCATCCTATAGTTCTAAATGAAGGTAAAAAATGTGCCCTTATTCAACCCCCTCCACCTCTTACATCTCCTCTTGATGGTGTTTCTATGCATATTCAATTAGAATTACCTAGGTTTTATACTTGTGAAGATTTTCAAGATCAAATCATTACCATAAACAATTCAATAGAATAAATTTAAAATTAAAATCAACATTTCATTTCAAACATGACATCATGGGAAAATCAGATCACACATATAAAGAATCCTTAACATTTTAGTGTTAGTCATGCAATTGTATCTTCATCTAATAATTTTGTGCCTAACAAGACTTCATATCAAAATTGGAAGCTACAAATAAATATATCTACAAGTAGTAATTCAAAAATTGTTGAAAAATAGTTATAAAATTTCAAGTGAGATTCTAAGAGAATGCTTCAAAATAATTTGATCAAACTACCTCCTCTACATCCTCTAAGGATATCAAAATACTATTGTGCATATCATAAAATACATGGGCATGATACAAATAGTTGTATGGAATTTAAGGACAAAATACAAAAGATAATTGATATTGATGATCTTAAAATAGATACATCAATTAAGTAACCCACTCACATTATGATTGTATCTTCTAAAGCACAAGTGAAAAAGGAACAAATATAACAAGTATAGATACAAAAGGATAATTTAGAGAAAGACGATTGAAATTTAAAAAATAAAACAAGAAAATATTCAAAATAAAAACTTAGATCGAGAAGGATTACAAAAGGAAAAAATGGAAAAGATAAGTTATTAAAAATAAAAATTGAGCCAGAATGATTTTAAATAGAAAAATTAGAACAAGAAAGGTTACAAATCTACAATAAAAAAAGTTACGAAAACAAGTTCAACCTAAGCAATAAAGTATCTTTAAGAAAAGGTTTATAACAAAAGAGGTTCAAAAATAGGAGATGCCTACAAAATATAGTGTTACAAGTATGGTACCAAAGGAATAAATTAAAATCCCAACCTCATATCAAGAACCTTTCACTATCATTGCTCACATAGATGGCAAACAATTTTACCAATGTCAAGGTTATGATCTATCAGGAAATAAATTTTTGTTCTACATCATTTATTATATCTTTTGGATATATGATTCAACACATAAATCAAACTAATGCATTTACAACATGTGTGGGATCAACTAAGTTAAGAGTATTGTTTACTTCAAAAGAATGTTATCTTACTTTCAATGTTAATTATAATCCAAATACATATAATGTTGTGCTTGGAGGATCATGGTTAAAATCAATAGGAGTAGTGAATGATAAACACAAAGGTTACATTACATTTGATTATGAAGGCAAAGTCATTTCCATTTCAAAAGAGAGAACATATTTATAACAAGAGGAACAAAAAGAAAGCATATATTTAGCTAATATAAAATCCAATATAACTAATGAAATATTAGTAGAGTTACATGATATAAGAGATGTTGTAAAATAGAAATCAACAAGGTCAATACTATAGTATGAGGAAGTTTGTTTTTCATACACAAATACAAAAGATGTTAAAAATAACATGCCACAATTTCCAACACAATCAAAGAATTTGGTTCTCTCTTATGATGATTATGATCATGATAATGATTATGTAACATATGATTGGAATGACATGACTAATATGTAGGATGAATATGGTAATGTAATTAAGAGTTACAACACATATGATATAATACCTACACATTGACATCCCCTTGATGAGATATTGGGATTATAATAGCATAATTATTTATAAATAACTTCTTTGCTTATATATTATTATTCTAGATTATAAAAAAAATTGAATATGTCAAAAATTATAAAAATTGGGATTTATGCATGACATGTGTAGTTCATTTACATTAGTTGAATTGTACTTTAGTATATGCAGTACTTATCTATATCTAATTTTATATAAAATATACTTTGCAAGTGAGCTCGAATGAGTTACAAAACATATAAATTATCACTTTTTGTTGTAGTTGCACTACTCCTGACAGTCACATGCTACGCTTTTATCCCATTCTAGTGGACTTATCCTAGTGAACATAAGCCCCAATTTACAAGATTAAAAAAAATCATAAGCCTTCTACAACTTGTTTTCATCATGAAAGTCTCATTAGGGGCATATTTTACATAGGTTTTAGCATTCTATGATTATCCATGTTGTTCCTACTATAGTACAATAAATTACACAAATATTTTTTTGTTTGTTGACTTAATTTACTATTGTAATTTCATTAGATACCCAAGTTTCTATATACGATGATGTTACACATTACTTATGTAGATCAATTTCACTTATTCATGCATGTTTATCATGTTTGCTTCTTTGCTTCATGTTTTATGTGTATTCAACTTCTCTATATTTTGGATATTTAAACATGTCATTATTGAAACTCTAACTCTTGTTGTGTTTTTATATGCATGTGAGTGACATTTGAACATGTCCTTTATGTGGCATCTTAGATTTCTTATGTTTTTGTGTGCTTTACGTGTAATATTTTTGTAGGCATCATCACCATGACTCTTGCCTGATATATTTTCCTCAATTTCTCGATGCCATGAGGGATACCATGCATATCTATAGTTTTATGATGTCATGATGAATATCATTCATCTACCCTAAGTAGTTATATATCATTTTCAAGTATTTAGTATATGGTCATTGTTCACTTCATACCAAATTGATAACATCTATATAGACATGACACCTTGGCTTCAAATTTATCATACATTACTATATTGCTATAATTATAAATATGATGCCAGGATTCCAAATGTTATCATTGTTACTCCAAATTTACCTCTTTATATAACATCATTTGCATAAATTTTCTTTTGAGCTAAGTTATTGCACATGATTCACAACTTATCTCGAAAGAGGGGCCATACACAGTGGCTTGTCTTAGATACTAAGCTACATTTTCCCACTGCATAGACAAAAAATAAAAATAATTTGCTCAGTTGATCATAGTGCATACTCAGTTTTTACCTAGAAAGTATATTCAAGAAATACCACACCCTAGGGATAATAGCACATGATGAGATTATCCAAAGTAATGTGCTTTCATCCTAGAAATTAGAAGTGATATTTTTTTGAATTCTCAAAATCATACTCAATCTACATAACAATTTTCAATAGTTAACTAGACATAATATCATATTTCTACATAGGTTATAACAAATTTTGCCCAAATTGGGGGTATAATGCATGGTATGTGTTCCAAAATTTACACAAGTTTTATTTATAGATTCAATTTATATTATTTATTTATCATAATCAATATACTCAGATATCAGAATGGGGGCATGTACATAACAAACGATCACTTTCTTGCTCAATTTAGCACTAGTTTCCATAAAAGGAATGAAAATTCATATCATTATCTATGTTGTATACTCTAGACTCAGTTCATATCATATTTTATTATTTTTTCACTAGAATGAACTTTATTCTATTTGCAACTGTTGATTCAATGTTTTACATTAGATTTTCCACTAGTTTTGCAACAAAATGTTCTATTAGGATTCATACAAGGATTCCAATGTTATTTTACTACCTTGAGTTTTGGGATGATGAATTCAAGTGCATATTTATTTTTTAAGCACATTATCTTACCAATGAGGATTGATGCACATGCAGTCCAATCTAAGTGTTTCAATGAATAATTCTATAAGGATCCCACCCTCTCTAGTTGCCAATTTTTCACTAGAAAATACAATGATTCACATACATAAAAAGGTGTATTTATTCCTTATTATTTGATATATAGTTTTCTTGTCTTTATTTTTATATTCTTATCCTAAGTAAGGACTGATTTATCCATGTTTCATAGCAGGTTTACATCTTTACTTTCATATTTTTATCATAACGACTGATTTATACATGTTTCATTGTAGGTTTGCATGAAACATAATTAAACATGTGATCTACATTTAAGATCATTCTTCACAATTAAGCTCAATTATATCACTCTTCCTTTCACTCTATTAATTTCACTATTGATACATTACTAGACTAAAATGGAGGAAAATGTAGATACTAAAATTAAATTTTAATTCTAAAATAATGGAATTGTGACCACCCCTTATGCACACTTAACATATGCTCAATTCTATAGTTTCAAACCTCTATTCCTCCACTTAAATACAAATGACCCTCTCTCTTAAGGAAACTATGATACTAAATGTTCTTATTCCTCATTCTAAACAATCTAGACTCATTAATTGACTGATTCATACTTCTAATTTGATTATCTCTATTCCTCAAACAAGGTCACTCATTCAATAATATATCGTAGGTCAGGAGTGCCTGAAGCTATCAGTTTCAACCTCCTGTAAATTAATAGATAGTTGTGTAGATTCAAATTTAGCCTAAAAAGTCATCCTACGCACATTTCATAAGCCCAATTTGAGGAAATCCTAAAAGGTCCAATGTATAAGCACATTTCCTACCCATTTTCACTAGATATGAGAGAGATGACAAAAGGATTCTATCATTGTAATCGCCATAATATATAACTACACATTGAGAGGAAAATACATATTCTTTTCAATTTTGAGTCCTTATAGCCAAAGAAGCCCTAAGCTAGGTCTGAATACAATAATAAGGTCACAAATCATTTGTTCAATTACATAATAACACCAAGATTGCACTAGCATATAGCATTTCACCAATATTTTACACACACCACCATAGCACGGGAGAATTACATGGAGTTTAATCCCTCTTCAGAGTATTGGTATGTAGCTAGTGTTTAACACACATGGTGTTGAGGTCAAGCACAACTCAAACCCCTTGCTTGTTTTCCCCATTTTATAGTATTTTCCCCTCTTATCATTAACCTAGGGTTTGAGTGAAGAATAAATCACACAATGACTCCCAAAGTGAAGTGAAGGCATATAAATAGACACACATGTGTTATAGGTAAAGGCATACCTGTTAGAATTTACATAGAGGTAAAAACCCTAAAAGATGAACTCATACCCTACAAACAATAACACAATCTAATGAAGTTCAAATAATGTGATTTTATCCTAGGATAACACAGAGCCATATTCCTATTTCACAACAACCTCACAAAGTCACATAGTCATTTTATAGTCATTGTTACAGTTTTACAAACCTTAGTCCAACTAAGTAATTTATCTTTTAGTGCTTTTCCTTTTTAGGACATTTCTAAAAATAGTAGGATGGATTCAATTTATCAGTGATTAATATATATACAATGTATTTTTATTTACTCAGTAATTTATCTTAATTGTATCAAATCCTTATCCAAATTTTGACAAAATAATATTATATGGCCAAGTGAAAGCAAAGTAGTACTAAGGGGATGGGTATTTTCAAATAATGACAAGGAAATTTTGATTGGTGTGCCCCAAAAACTAGGCTTTAAAGAGTTTGTGATAGAGAAGGTAACAGCATAGTAAAGGGTTTTTTTAATTTATGTGTTTGTTACCATGAAATTGCTTCCTTATGCTATTACATAGACATTTAGACTTTAATTCTACATACAATTATGATAAGCTTGTGGAGTTGGTTACCTTAAAGGCTTCTATCTTCTATAAATTTTAATGAATTTTATATTTGTGCCTATGTTTTGATGTTAAATTATGTTTCCATTATAATAATCCCACCAATATTCTTGTACAACATTGGACAAGTAATCATGTAATCTAAAACTAGTAAGCATGTGCATACTACTTTAGTGAAGTTATTCATTGATGAACCCCTACATAAATTTGGCATTTTCAATTATCATAAAATGATCAAAGATTGTGTAATCCACTCAACATTATATAGAATCAGGCCTAGTTGTGATGTTACCCATTAAAGAGATTGATTCTAATCCATGAGCTTTCATGCATCATTTTTTAGTGGAAATGTGGTGTATAATTGGTTCCTTTTTTCTTATCACTGGAATTTTTTTATGGATTCTAGAGCATAAATCAAATCCAAAGTTTCATGGGCATCCAAAGAAGCAAGTTATGAATGTTATCTAGTAACTACCTTTATTTTAATTATACAATTGATTTTTATGTGGTAAAGTACCTCAAGATTACTCATTTCTTATAGTTGGTGCTGAACTAAAAATAAAGTTAGAAATCATAAGTGGTCAATTAGAACTTGCATTGGTTGAATTTTGTTTCATATGCAATTAATTTTATGGATATGTTATGTATTAGTACTTCATATATGTGTATGTGAGTAATTTTATTATAATTTTTGTGTGTAAATATACTATGTAATTATGAATAAAATTAAATAAGTTGTACGTGAACTATACAACTCACCAAAAGATGGGCTTGTGAGAGAGTCTTTAGGAGATAAGATACAGAAATTTGGGGATAATAGATTATTTTTAACTCTTTTTTTATGTGTGTGTGTGTGAGAGAGAGTACATATATATGTATATATCAATAAATAAAATATGTTATTTTGATCAACAAAATTATTTTGTGAGTTATATTACCCATTTTTCAACACTAATATTAGAGTAGGTACCTTATGATCTCTCTATAATTTTAATCTTGTCCATAATAAATTTTTTTAAGTGTAGATTAAGTCCATCACTTTTATCATTCAATAGACCTTTATTCTCTCTCTGTCAAAGGTATTTCTATGTAGACCACTAGAAATTCCATGGATACTCAAAAATACTTTGTTGTACAGTTTTACTCTGTTAGAGTTTGGAAATTTTTATGTTTACATTCTTAAGAGTTTGATTTATTATTCATATTAGAAGACACTTTCCATTTTGGATAAATTATCTTAAATCTTTACCTCTTTAAATTAGTGCCTTAGTTGTATTATTAACCACCTAATGTCTCAACCATGTCTTGCCCATATCTACTTCGACACCTACAATCAAGATCAATGAGTTACCCTATGTTGATTAGCCTATCTCCCTATGAGATCCTCTTTGAAAAATCCACCCAATCAATCCCTACAGCTCAAGATCACTCTACTTAGTCAACACATCCACCTCATAATCAATAGTATTGTCATGGCCTGCTTAAGCCATTATCATCTCATATTCCTCTTCCCTATCATCAACAACTTGATCTCTACTCATATTGTTATTATTTGGCAAGATACCTTGCAGCTCCACTAAAACAACTACGTCAAAGTTGGCTCACACAGCCTGAAACACAACCTATGTAGTTGTTTGGAAGGTCAAAGATAAGAATTCCTTGACCATTATTGGTCTCAGATTATGAAATCCATATCTACATAATGTGGAATTCAAAAAAAATTCTAAATAAATTTGGGGATTACTAAACACACTATTTGGATCTCAAGCCGTTAGTGCTAAAATAACTATGAAACAAAAATTGTATAGGATAAAATTGGAAGAAAGTGGAGATATAGTATCTCTCATCATCAAGTTTCATTATCTCATAAACCAATTGGCATGAATAAATGAAGAAATCAAAGAAACTGATGCAAAATCGATATTACTTAATAACATACCCAATAATATATCCAATATGGTGCTCACCTTAAGCAAACTAAATTCAAGCTTGGCAAACATTGTATCCACATTGCTTAATGAAGAAAAGAAAGTTTTGATAGTAGAAGTGATGTTCACACAAAAAAATCCCAACACTTCTTCCAAAAAATATGAAAATGTGACTAAGTTTAAAAATGAAAAAAATAAATACACATGTTTTTAATATAAAAATCCAAGACATGATCTTATGAACTGTAAACAAAGAGCACATGACCTTCTCGATGGAAAATTGGATGACAAAGCAATGGTGAAAAAATAAAGTTATCAATAAGAAAGTAATTCCATTTCCAATAATGAATAAGTTACTCATCAAAATGACAAAGACTATATATATTAATGTTTGTCTTCACCCTATTTCAGCACTAAGGGTGGAAATGTTAGGTATTAGTGCTTCATATGTGTGTTGTGGGTAATTTTATTATAATGTTTGTGTGTGTGAGTTGTAATAACAACTCAAATATGTAATTTTGAAGAAAATGAAATGAGTTTTACATGAGCTATACAACTCACTAGAAGATAGGCTTGTGGGAGAGTCTTTAAGAGATAAAATAAAGACATTTGGGGGATAGGAGATTAATATTGATTCTTTTGTAGGAGTGCAAGTATCTATATATTATAATCTCTATCAATGAATCAAATATCTTATTTTGATCAACATTATTATTTTGTGAGTAATATCACCCAATTTTTAACAAGATCTTGAATTGATTCAAGAAAAATCCATCTTACATGTAAATATATAATTAGATATTAGACTCTTAAACCTATCGAGGCTTAACCAAGTAGAGAAAAAAAACCTTGGTAGGACATTTTTTTGGATATCAAGGATATATATACATATATTTTTTCAAATGTTATAATGTGATTTTTTTAACAAGAGATAAAAAAATACTGTTATAGCTAGAGTTGAGAACAATATTTTCGAATATGTAAAGATGAATTTCCTTACCAATATGCAATATTATTTTTTGTAGGTTCACTTTATCTATAATGTTCTTCTTCCATAGTGAGTAATTTGTCTTTCACATTATATTTTAGTGGCTTCTATCTTCCTTTGGATACATAGTGGTTTATTTTATGTTTCAAGTTATTAAACTTAAACTATTTGAACATTATCTAGATATAGTATGAGCATTGAAGGTTGACTAGATTTACAATAATGGTAAGGTTTATGTTATAGTAATTTTAGGCTTTCATACTCCTTACAAGTATCAAAAATACTTTATGTAGACATAATTTTGAATAAACATAAAAACCTAATGGAAATACCTATGGGGTTAATGTATGGGAAAATATTGTGAGCACCCTTGGACGAGTAGTACTGATCATATGGTTTTTTTTGTTTTAATCATTAATTCAAGTTACACTGCTAGCTTAACATCAATCCTCATAGTGCAAAAACTTTCACCAACATTTATACAAATTGATATCTTGGCATCAATGAATTAATCAATAGGATATCAAATAAGATCATTTATTATAGATTATCTATTAGGAGAGTTTAATATAGTTGGATACAAACTAGTACATTTAAATAGTTGGGAGAATTATGCTGGAGCATTATCTTTGGGGCCAAAAAAAGGAGGTGTGATAGGAGTTGTAGACAAATTTAATTATATTCAATTGTTTCTACTACAACTGTGGGCTATAAATTTACAAAAAGTGGATTGGAATTTTTAAGTAGCCTTGTTATGATATATATTTGGGTTTTTTCATTTTTTTTGAATAATTTAATTTAAATTACTAGGACTTGAGTTGATAATTAACAAGTTTTTCCAAAGGACTTTCCTCTTGAAATTGACATGTCCACAATAATCTTACCCTTTCAAAAAAGGGGAACGTCAGAGGATTCATGATAAGTGGTTTAAAAATGATATATGAAGTGTATAGGAAAGTGTAGTACAATCAAATTAACTTATCTTATAAAGTTTCTAGGGCCTTTTCTTAGTCACAAGAATCACAGGTTTTGTAGCTCTACTTATATTTTTCTTATGCATGATTTTCCAATTCACTCATTATGCTGAGAGACATCTTAAGATTCTCTAGGTGCTTCACATTACTAAAGTGTAACAAGTGTAAAGGTTCTAAGATCATTTTCCTCTTTTGTTGATGAGAGGGAGGATGATGAAAAAATAAAGAGGTCGAAGAGAAAGATAGCAAACAAGAAAATGAATGTAGATTATGAATTGAGACAATCTAAGAGCCTTCCAAGCTAATTGACCTCCTTTGGTTTAGGTTTCTCTATTGATCATGCCATTGGTATTTACCCTATTGATCATACCATTGGAATTGACACCTATTATCCCATGTTTAATTGTTTCTTGATGCAGGAATGGTAATTAAGAGTCTTGACAATTTGAGGTAATAGACATAATCGATCGATATACACAATGATTTGAAATATGTATAAATCTATGATTCTAATAAAGATATGTATAAAAAGAGAGTAAAATTGTATATTTATTTAACACATATAAGCTTTTTTCAATAAATAAAATAATTTTTTAACATGAAAAATAAATTTAAAGATATTGTGAAAATATTAAAGTTAACTACATGAAAGATGAAACCCCATGCAATTTTCAAAAAGATAACAAAAGGCTGAAATTTAATGAAAAAATATAAACTTGGCCAAAAGTTGTCAAATATATCTAGGCTTAACTTTTACCCAATTATTATCAACAAAGATTTATCTCACAAATTTAGTGTCTTCAACAAAAAAATATTTAAAACGTTCAAGAATTTAAATGGCTATTCACCTTTTTTTATAATTTTCTATTTATTTAAAAAAACTTAAATTTATTATTCAAAAGCCTAACACAACTTTAAAAAAAAATTATAATAATAATATATTTTTTACTAAACTCAAGATAAATTTTAATTAAAAAATAAATTAAAAATTTAAATTATTATACTAAAATATATGACAAACTCATAATTAATGTACTAATGACCAATCAATATTAATTATTTTTCAAATGTTAGATGCAACAAAATATACCCATCATAATTTTAGCTACATTATTTCATGGCCATTTAAAAACAAAAAATAGTAATCAAAATTAACGTCCATTTATTACTATATATTTTGAGATAAATTTTATGAACCATCATAATTTTAGCTACATTATTTCATGGCCATTTAAAAACAAAAAATAGTAATCAAAATTAACATTCATTTATTACTATATATTTTGAGATAAATTTTATGAACCATCATAATTTTAGCTACATTATTTCATGGCCATTTAAAAACAAAAAATAGTAATCAAAATTAACATCCATTTATTACTATATATTTTGAGATAAATTTTATGAACCATGTTAGATTTTGTACAATATTATTAAATAATATCAGTTGTAAAAACAGGGACTAACATGAAGATTGAATAATTAAAAAACTAAGGTATAGTGGGTTATTATTTTTATTTAATTTTAAGTATAGACATAAATCACCATATTTTTTAACCATATTATATTTGTCGTATTTGTTTTTTATAATTTCAAATTGAGAATCCTTTTGTGTTTAGATATTCTCTTTTCTATAAAATATAAGGGAGTGATTTTTTTGCTCTTTAGACATTCATATAATTATTTCTATAATTTCATGTCTTATGAAGAATAGAGACATTTGGATATTTTATTTTAGAGATGTTTGATTTTCATCAATATTTGACTATAAACTTTATTTATACAACAATTTATACTTAAAGGATTGTTTATTTTATTTACTTTGTATCTTAAAAATTGAGTAGGAAGTAACCCCATGATGAGATTGTAGATATAGTGTAAGGGCATAAATGTTTATTAGGGTTATCATAACCACAACAACTAACAAATATCCACTTCTTTGAGGAAGCTATATTTTATATTTCAAAACTCTAACTTTGGTAGGGTGTTGGAAAGGTGAACTGATTGGGTTGAATCTATGTTCCTTACATATTACATGTGTGGTTGTGTTGATATGTTAAATAAATAAAAAATAGTTGATTAACTTGTTGTCAATAAATTATTATTATTTTTAATATTATATTTAATTTACCATATAATTATTATTTATTGAAAGAACTAATGAAATAACTAATCAATTTATATATGCATGACAATATAACCAAGGATTAACCAATGGAAATATGTAGGTCATCTATAACTCATCATAATATTATAGATATTTTTAGAGGCCAGTTCTTAAAATTATCCTTGAACAAGAATTAAAAATCCTAATAGTCTTAGCTATCTACCAAAGAATTCTAAAATAGTAAAACTAACCACATAAAAATAAGATCACAACCAAAGAATAAAATTGAAAGTGTAAACTTAAACCACCCTCTTTTTTTATGAGAGCTAAGAATCATGTCCAAAAGATATAATTTTAAAAGATGTTTTTTTTCTTTTTTAACTATTTTTTCATCTTTAAGAGTCTTTAGTTATGGAATAAAAATTAAATCAACCCCTTAAAGAGTTATAAGATTCAAACACAAAAGAAATACCATTTACTAGATCAAAATCCATGTCTGAGTCGAAAAGGTTAACACAATAATTTAAAGGAGGAGAAGATTTCATATAATATGTTATTTAATATTTAAATGGAATCCACAAATCAAAATGTGTTAAAGAATATATAACTTCATTGAATTTTTTAATAATTCTCCAAAATTTTGTCCATGCATGACAAAAATCAACCTTCAATTGTTGATGTTGGTACTCATCCCCTTTCCACCATGAAGCCAACCTCATATTCCTATCCATAAATCTATCAGAGGATATGTTTTACTTTGGAAAAAATCCTTGAAATGACCATATGCAAAACATAATATACATCTAAATCTTAGTCACTTATTTTGCAATTATTTTTCGCAAATTTGATTCCCGACTTTAAGCTCATTTTTTATAGTAATATGTATCATAAATATAGTTATATACAAATCCTAGTAAAATTTTATTAAGAATGATGAGTAGTATCCATAGTAATGGAAAGGATTTTTCCTATTGTAATTCCAATGTCAATCAAATTGGAATTAGCCTAGAACGAATAGGCAAGTTATGTAGCCTAACCTAAAAAAGAACTAAATAGAAGGTATGTGTTGAAGGATTGAAATCAATAAACCAATGTTTCATGCAAATAATGTATGCGTTGAAGGATTTAAATCAAGAAATCATGGTTTCATGCAAAGGATTATTGAACCCAAAGTCCACAGATAAGATTGAAGAAGAGTTTCTATGTCCTCCTTAGAACTACAAACCATAATTAAATACCCATAGGCACAAGGGTAAATAAAACTTTCCTAAGATACCAAGGGCTTCCAGTTATTTAAATCCACAATGGTAAATTTGTAATAGAATTCCAAAACTTATTAAATCTAAAAATTAATCCTAGCTTAGGGTAATATTATTCCTCCAAAATAACCTTAGTTCCTAGTTCTAATATAGGAATATAGGATTGTTCTCTAATTTGGGAACATAAATGGATGGAATAGTAGTAGGTCAAAATTTATTTGGTTTTTCACCTTGCCAATTCCATCTAGAACCCACATTTTTAGAAAAAAAATAGGCTTCCCTTCCTACAATTTTATTTTTGAATCAAACTCCAAATTTATAACCAAACCCTAGCCTATTTCTCCTTCTTTATTGAATGTTAATTCCTTAGATTTCTTGAAAGGATGAGATTGAGCTTTAATACATTCAAATCTAATCATATCAAGTACCCAAGATAATATAAAGCTACCAAATACAAATAGTTTAGACAAATATACATATTTATAATGTTCATAAATCATTGCAAATCTATTAGAATAAAGTCCATGCAACGCCTTAATAAAAACAACTGAATGATTTAAACATAAAAAGTGATGAGGGAGGGAGGGAGAGAGCGAAATTCCAAATGGGGAACCAAAGCAAAGCCTAAACCCTTTTGAAACATGATTGTATTCCTAATAACCACATGAGAACTTGAAATCCTAGTTCCATTCATATACTAAGTGGAAGAAATTGGAGGATTAGTAGGAGCAATTGGAGGATTCAAAAAAATAATCCATGTTCCATTTTATAAATTATGAGGTGTAAAAGTAAACTAAAACCCAAGAAGTATAAAGGGGTTAGAAGGAGTGATGAGATTATCAGAGGCTTTCAAAAAAGAAGCATCAAGAAATGCAGAAGTAACTAGAGTAATCATATTGAGATACCTCTTTATCTCTTAAGGTATTTAATCATATTAATTACACAATACAATTAAATTATATATATATAAAACTAGCTATAACTTATAATAAAATAAAAGGTCAAATAAAAATGTAAATCAAAAGCATATCTTAGTTCCTCAAATAAAGAGGGTTAAATTTCTTAAGACTATCATGTAAATTTTCAATTTTAATATAATTTAAGTGTTACATACTTTTTTTTGGAATAGTTTTTGGTCTATCTAAATTGTAAGGATAAAAAAAAAAATTAGAACGAACCTTTCATATATGTAGTTGTTAGAGAAATATGTTTACAAAAATTTAGAAAAATTAAAGTACATGCAATAAAATGTTGAACCACTAATTTTTTTTCTGATAAATATTTTTTAGTATTTGATTATATGTTTAAAAAAATTTAAAAAAAAAGTTAGATTATTTAATTTTTTTTATAGTTGTGATATGACTTTATTCAAGGAGCATTTTTTATGAGGTTTCATCTTAATCCCACTTTAAAACTTGATGAAGCATTAACTATACAATGTAAAAATAAAATATTTTAAATCATCCTTATATTTAACATAGTAATATATACTATCACATTTAAACTATAATTAGATCAAATAATATTGTAAGTTATCATTATATTTAACATAGCAATGTATACTATTTCATTTTGACTGTAACTAGAAAACCAAAAAGTACAAGAGAGAAAGAACAAGAGTTTCGATTCCTTCCTTGCTTATATTTAGGATTCATTTATATGTATATGTTTAAAGTTTTGTAAGGATTATTTTATATCTATATGTTTAGAGTTTTGTAAGTGATTATTTTATAAATTAAGGGGTATTAAAAGAATGTGATGATTGACATGATAAAAATAAAAATAAAATTATAACATAACCTACATGATTTTTAAATAATTAAATGTATAAAAATAAATAAAATACATCAAATCAAATCAAACAAAAAATAAAAATAGAGGAGGACAACTACTGAAATACAAAATAAAGAAGATTTCAAAAAATGTAAGATTTAATTTTAAGCTATTGAATTCACCTTCTTAGCTCTAGCAATCTAATAAATTACATTTTGATGAGTTTTGACATTTTTGTACGATTCCTATCTTAGATCGATTTATTTTTGCTTTGCTAGACAAACATGAACAAAAAAAATTCCTCTTCGAAGCTGTGACCTGATCCATCCATTAAGATTGCTAAACATTTTTGCTTCACTAGACAAATGTGGAAAAAAATCCCTCTCTAAATCTATGACTAGATTCATCCATTAAGATTGCTGAAAATAAATGTGAATTTGTTATATATTTGTGCCACCACAACAAAATGTTATTGTGATCAAATCATTATAAAAATAGGTGGTTAAATGAAAATTCCCTTAGACTTCATTACTTCAAATCTACATTCAAAGATCCATCCATTCCCTAAGATGTGTTTTGAATCTAGATAGAATGATGTCAGGTATGAAATGACTTGCTCATAGGTATGAAACCACCTACTCATAGGTAACTGGGTTTGACTTAGAAAAATGCAATTTTAAAAAAAAATGATCAATGTATTCTTTCATTAGAATTCACCACAAAAATCTAATTAGTGATCCTGATATAACACTTTAAGTATGTTAACTATAAATAAGCATGTGACTTCTAACAGTTACTTATCACTACCAATATATGAAATACATCATAACTAAATATATAAAGTAATTAAAAATATCCAACCACAACTAGTACAATGATACAACCATTATTGTCTAAGTACAGATAAGTAAATAATTACATCCCATCAAGGATAATTTATCAATAATAATAAATACAATACAATATATAAGATACAAGATACAAAGCTCCATGGAGCATGAGTTCCTTGAACTCCAGTATCTATGGCAATCTCAAGTGTCATCTCCAAGTAAGTACTGTTATGGCGAGGAAGATCATCATCCAAGTCCTTTTACATACCAACCATAGACCATCGATCCCCAGCACAATCCCCCATCAGGGAATGACCCTACTTTCATGGATGAGTAGATAGTGATGGTGTGGTAATCTAGAGAGACAAGATAGTACTTGTGTGATGTATCATTTCTAAGAACATGCAATGTACCACAAATAAATCCAATCTAACATGATATCACAAAAACATGTAAATCATACACATAAAATGACAATGTACAACTAACATTACTTTGTCCAAAGTTTTCAATAGTTATTGATATCTAGGATAGGTAATTTTAAACACACCACTTGATCGGATTACCTTTATTTAGAAATGGTGATGCTAGTAAGCTAGTGAAGTCCATCTCACTACTTAATCAGTACCAACAATGTGAGGTTTGATTAACACACATATAACCAATAGATTCATATAGATTACTTCTTACTAGCAATCACAAAACATTCTAAGCACATGAATAATCAAATGCATATATTTGGTCTATCAAATGTATGAATGAATCACCACTATATTATTTACCCCATACTAAGAAGTATCAAATATAGTTTATACCAAACGGGTATAATCTATATTTAGACTGCATAATCTAACTTTCATAAGTAGATTCAAATATATAGTATAAGCAGTAATAACATCGTCCACCATTTTTAAGTATACACTACTTACTTTCAAGCAATCAGTCATAATATTTACAGAAAATTAGATAACTCATAAACCAAGTTATAACTTATATAAACATAATCTTTCATTTATATGGCTTATTATACTTTTAGGAGGCTTTGCACATATAAATATAGTACCCTATCCTTCAAGATTTTGTGGCTTATTTCACTAGTCAAAATCCATAATTATAAGCATGCATTCCAATGTATATATATAGGCTAAGTATGTATAAGAATTCCTATATTCCCATATAGACATATTTTGTATATTTATGCACCATGCATAACCCATACTACATACATTTTATTACATAAATATTGTTCTACCATACTAAAATTATACTTCATTTTTCTATTCATAAATTAACAATCAGGGTCTATCACTGAAATTCAACATTTTTTGAACCCTTGTTCCTATTCAATTGTTTCCAAGTCATGAATCCATTTATGATAAACTAAGGATTCATTTCATGATAGAAAATGCCTATGAATAGATTAAAGATGCAAAGGCAACTCAATCCAATCAAATAGCATTAACTCAGCCGAAAGTCAAAATGCACCAACAAGCGTTGATACATGGACTTAAAATATAGAGTCAACCTTGATGGTTTCAAGAAGAATAAAATCAATTATTAACATAATTAATAATAATAAAGGATAGTCCACCTTTGAAAGTGACTCAGTTGATTTATTAAGCTTACAGGTATATAAAAACTGTGAGTATAACCTACATTCACCTCATGCCATGCCTGCTCAGGGTTAATTAAAAATAATAGGCTAACATTAGCTTGAAATTCCATTCAAACCAAAACCCCTTTGAAGGGTTTCCCAAAGAACTAATTTCACACTCAAGATATTGTGCCTAGTCAAAGTTTCTCACATAAGGAATATATTTAAATATATATTCTAGTTCCATAAATAGATTCAACTATAGTCTATTCTATAGTAAGCACTAAAATCGTAGTCCACCATGTTATGCACACACTACACAATTTTTAAATAGCCAAACATAATAAAGAAAGTCAAAGTTTTCATGATGACATAATCTTTTGTCAAAGCTACTTGTTATATTTGTAAGAGGCAATATTCCTATAAGTGTAGTTTCCTATGACTTCTTTTAACAATCCATTAAATTATATATATAGATATATGACCCAATACCATTATATATGTTATGTTTATATAGGGATATTTAAGTCCATACATAATTCACTATACAAAATAAAAGTACTAATGTTAATTCCTCCTAATAAAAAGGAGAGAAAAAACAATTTAAGTATCCCCATTGTCTTTAATGAGTCCACATTTTATTCCCACTATATTTAAGAATTTGATACTAAGGAGTCCTATTTCACATATATCAATTTTTATCATATAACAAATGGTTTGTCTTAAAACCTACTTATCAGGTAACTTGATTGTAACATTAACAATTGACCTCCAATTTACGAGACGGTGTTATAATTTATGTAATATTTTATACAACAAACCCATTATACTAGTTATACTCTTGTAACATAGCAAAAATATATTATAGCATACTTCGAATCCTTGAAAATTATACCTAATTATAACATAATGGTTATGATACACATTTAGACATATTTTTAGATATAAATTTTAGTTATGTTATACTTAAAGGCATTTAGGCATATATATTTAAATTACTTAAAGAATAACGCTTATACTCTGAAAGTGAATTATACCTTCGAACATTGTGAAATTATAATGTTATATGAATCATTACATATGCAATCCATTACATCTTCTGATGCAATCCATTATATAGTCCATTATTAGTTATATAAATTATTTTATGACCATTTATAGATATAAATCACTGCTCTCAATCATAGCCATATAATCAAGTCACCATTGTAATATCTATATGTAATGATTAATAATATCTATATAGAGTGATAGTATTTTTTATATAGTATATGGTTAATTATTAATCAATGATAAAAAATCAATGTGGAAACACCATACTATACTATCAATATACTTCACTCATTCTCTTACATATAGATCACTGAGTTAAGACATGATCACTATATAGATTGTTGAGTATATAAATTGTTGTATATATAACCTACTAGAATAATGTAATACATTATATATTAGGTTAAACTAGTATGGTATATATGGTATTTATCCAGATCACTCCATTATAAATTCAATTTGTTGTATATTCAATAGTATAACATGCATAGTACGCTATAGCATTAAGTATTTATTAATAATAATAAATAAGTCAATAACATATATCATTGTAATTTTTGTATTCCATTAACTTATTCTTATATAGATCATTGTATTTCATTAGTTTATTGGGTAATAATGAAAATCATTGTGTATATATATTATGGTAGCTAAATCTCAGCATTTTATTTCCACTTCGATTATATTGAACAACATATTCATGTATATTAAGCTATCACTGAATTCAATAGCTATTAATGGAAAGTAATAGGTATATCACATTTGAATGGAATACATATCGCTATGGAATAAAATTGAAGCAGTATAGAATCAAATAGAATTAGTATATATTATCATCAATATAAAATCACTTTATACAGTCATTGTATTCAAGGATATCAAAATACATAACTAAACAACACATACAACTCATAAGTCATTGATTTTTAGAAGGCAAAAATGTTATGTATATACAAAACTTGGTTAGATATTCTTTTAATTATAATCAACACTATCCATAGTTCAATGTCTTGTATAGGCTTAAGTGGGTTCATTATTTAAATAGTTCGCTATATTCCATAGATCAGTTTAACAATGATAAATTAAATTGACATATTGTTATTTTTTTAAGTAATAAAATATAAATCAATGATAATATTCAAACACCATTCCTAACAATTTCACAGTAAATTTTTAGACAAGATTAGTGCCTAACTCTTTAAAATTTTCCTATTGGTGTCTGGAAAAACTCCCCTTTTGGCTCTGCTCCTTTCTTTTTTTTTCCTCCCACGCTCTGTTCCCTTTTTTGAATTGTGCTTCCCTTCTCTTCTCCCTCTCTTTGCATGAATATATCATTCTTTTAAAGCTATCATCCCTCTACTTTATTTTTCTCTTTTATCATGATTTTATTTCTTTTCTTATTTTCTTTTTTTTTATTCTATTTATAATACCTTATCATTATTTTATTTCTTTTATTTTTTTTATCTCCTCTATGAGGCTTTTCTTATTTATATATATATATATATAAATTCAATAGATAATTATAATAGAATTAATACTTTTTAACATAGTTATGATAATTATTTATATTAAGCCATTATTTATTTATAACATTAATTATTCATATTAAGGTGTTAAAGCCAAATAATGATATTCCCAAATATCATAAGGGTAATTGGTTAACATTTTAGATACATGGAGTTAGTCTTCATACGGTAGTAAATTGATACTTATTCTCATAGATTTACATTTTTGTAACAGTAACAATCATGAAAAAAGCACATAGTAGCATTCTACACTAAATCTACATTTAATATCCATAATGAAATCACAAAAAATTAATTCCACCTAGGCATAAATCATAATTAACACACAACTAGTATGTAAAAACATTTATCAAAATACAAATAACATCCAAAAAAATACTATGATAACCATTCAAACAATGCATATAACATATACTATCTAATGTGGTATGTGCATGGTTCTAGTCATTCCTCTATCATCCCCCAATAACTCCATCTACATCACCCTCTCCAATGATGTTGTCCCTCCATCATTCTCTGATAGATGAGTCTCTCTTGTGTCAAACTCATGCCAGTCAGGTAGTTAGCCATAACATCATGACATGTATATCATAAAATACTACAAAATAATAAGTCAAGATGATCAAAATGTAAATAATATACACTACTACTAACTCATAGTAGTGAAATTATGAAACCAAAATAACATACCACTACCCCATAACAACATATGACTTATAACTTAATTAATAATAATCATATCTATTATCAATTATAGAAAATCCAATGATAATCAAGTAAATTTGCTTAGCGAGAAATTAGGATGTAACATCCTTCCCCCTTAAATTTGGTCATCATTCTAATGACACTTATTCAAACATGAATTAAAAATATTATTTAGTAGAAAAATAACATAGTATGAAGCAACAAATCCAACAGATATATGTGGAAATCCCTTGTAGAACTCATCATATCTCTCCCAAGTAGCATTATCCTGAGAGTATTGGTCCCAAAAGACCTTGCATTATGACATCTTCCTATTATGCAAACAAAGTTTATGAGTGTTAATTATTTTGATTGGTTCTACCATGACCACCTCGGGGTCCAGAATCTACATAGTATTATAATCCAACACATGTATATGATTAGATATTTAATTTTTTAAGATAATAAACATGGAAAACATTATGCAATAGAGCTATGCCTGGTGGTAATGCAAGCCTATACACTATAATATTGACCACTTCTAACACC
This sequence comes from Torreya grandis, assembly GCA_037957365.1. Taxonomy (NCBI): domain Eukaryota; kingdom Viridiplantae; phylum Streptophyta; class Pinopsida; order Cupressales; family Taxaceae; genus Torreya; species Torreya grandis. The sequence continues at coordinate 4,199,233 of JARHVA010000484.1, forward strand.
TCGAAGGGTCCAACATATCTCAGTGATAATTTTGCCAACTTATCGATTTTAATCTTCAACCATAAGTACATGAAATCATCAAAAAGGCCAAAAATAAATGGCCAATGAGAGTTACACAAAACCTTCCAACCCCTATGCACACCTCTCTAATCTAGAGAGTGTTTTTCTCATTCCATAGAAAAGTGTTTAGAGAACTTGACAAGAATGATGTGTGTAAGTGAAGACCATTGCTACTCCATGTAGTTCCTGACAAGTATGATAATGAATATGAATTGGAAATAATACATTTCTAGTGTATACAAAATTAAAGAATAAACATTCCTCCTTATACATGTGTATATCTATATGATATAATTTGACAAGTCCCCCTTGTCAAATTCAGGATTCGACAAGCTCCTCTTATTGGATCAAAACTCAATAACTACTGAGTCAATATGAGACTAACTAAGATCTAATCCCATCTCTTAGTACTCACGTTCCTAATTCACCACTCGTCCCTTAGGTCTCCATGACCTAATGATATCCAAAATGTGCACATGGTTCAATGAATCACAAATCTATACTAAAATATCCTAGATTGCAATGATATACACTCAATAATCCAAGATATATCAATATCCATCACAAGAAAAATCATACAAACATTCCATATTTGCAATAAGTTGTCATTATCCAAACATAACTAGTATCAAATTTTATAACTTAACCTATTATGTTATTTCATAATTAAGAGGAAATAATGTTAAAACTATTATAACAAATAAAGGCCAAGGATCACACCATCCTTACAACCTTATAAAGGGAACAAGTGAAATAATGCCTCCTCATTTGCTTGGCCAGATACACAAGTTGTAAGCTTATCTCAACCCCTTAGACTAACAAGATGTTCTACATATCTTATTCCATACTCACTTTAGGTAAAAGGTACATAAATGACTCATCAAAACACCATGTTTTAAATACCAATCTAATCAAGGGTAAATCATAACATAATGATTACAATCAATTTATAATTCTTAGTTCAGAACCAATATAAATTCAAGATTCACCACTCCACATGGTCAAAGTTCACAAGTGTAGATAAATTAGCATTGAAAAGTGTGACTCTAAAAATTCATAAGTGGAAAATAGTAAACTAACATCTTAAAAACAAAACTCTTGAATATCCTCACATGAAATGAAGAACACATCGCAACCCAAGTTGCCAAAATCACTACATGGTTACCAAACCTATAAGTGTAATATCACAACCTGTTTCCCAATCGAAAGGAAAAATATCAACCACATAAATGCATCAATCCATTCCATTCCTACAAATTCTCTATCAATAAGAAGTAGAAGACACTATTCCATGAACTCCAAGGAATATTGTCAAAATGACATTTCAAAACATTTTCAATTAAGGGAACACTTAATCAACATCATGAAAAAAATATGAATCCACTTAGTGGGTTTATAATGATGTCATATGAGGGTGAGAGAGCAACAACTTACCTTTATGCTAATTGTGTGAGATGACACATCTTCCCAATCCACATAACATATGGGGTGCCAATCCATGAGCAAACTCCTAACACATAGGAATCCTCAACAAAGAAAACTACTCTCTCTACAAGGAGAATCCCCACTACATTAGGCGGTGTCAATCTATAAGTAGCCTTTTAGGATTCCTTCTCCTACATAAAACACAAAAATCTATATAAAATGCACATATTCTTGAGTGAGAATAATCCCATGCTTTTTGAACATTCACTAAACAAAACACAAGTGGTGGAGGTGACTTGATTACCAAGTAAGGATGTAATCATTCTCAAGGTGTTCGATCTAAGTGATCATGAATATTATAAGAATCTCTTGTTCATGACTCATGAATTATGCCATGCACTCACCTACCCAAACATCACATACAACCATCACCATCAAGACACTCAATAAGCCAACCTTTTAACAACTCTAAGAGGTTATGAGTGCTCATAAGGATACACACTCAATGTATCACACAACATTCATGAATGTCTATTACCTATAATATTCATCAATCCATTCATGAATATCTACTAAATCTCACAACTCTAATCATGATGTAGCATGATTCTATACCGAGGCACTACAAGTCCAAAATACACTTCACTTTACCAATACATTACTACATGTCACAAGGTTCTCCACATGTGGGTACAATCTATGTTCCACATCATAAGGGTTTTCTTGCTCTATAGGACACTCTACAGGTACATCTTAGTGTACTTCCTCTTCATGGCCATGAACTTTGGGCTCTAAAACTAAAATTTGATCCCTAGTTTCATTCATGGTTACAAGAATCTGATCTAACTTTTTTGCTTGCTCAGTAGCAAATAAATTAAGTTCAGATGGAGGGTTACTTGTCATTGACATTTGAAATACCCTCTCTGAATACTCTAGATTTCACCATTCTCCTTTTTGGTAAACATAAGAATACAAAAATGCTAGTGGACTCATTACGTCCTAGAGTTCAAGCCACAACTCTATTACCACATGTAACAACCCCACTAAGTTTGACCTAGAAAAATGTGATAATTTTTTTAATTTGATCAACATATTCTTTCATTAGAATTCAATTCTACAATCTAATTAGTGATCCATATATAACACTCTAAGTATGTTAACTATAAATAAGCATGTGACTTCTAACAGTCACTGATCACTATCAATTTATGAAACACATCATAACTAAATATAGAAAGTAATTACAAATATCCATCCAAAGATAGTACAATGATACAACCACTGCTATCAAAGTATATATAATTAAATAATTACATCTAATCAAGGATAATATTTTAATAATAATAAATACAATACAATGTACAAGATACAAAGTTACACGGAGCATGAGTTCTCTGAACTCGAGTATCTATGGCAATCTCAAGTGTCATATCCAATTATTATGGGGAGGAAGAGCATCATCTAAGTGCTTTTACACACTAACCATAGACCATAAATTCTTCACACAATCCTCCATTAGCAAATGGCCCTCCCTTCATACATGAGTAGATAGTGATGGTATGGGAATCCAGAGAGACAAGCTAGTACCTATGTGTTGTATGATTTCTAAGAACATGCAGTGCACCATAAAGAAATCTATTCTAACATGATATTGCACAAACATGTAAATCATACACATGAAATGATAATGTCTAACATTACTTTGGCCAAAGTTTTCAATAGTTATTGATCTATAAGATCAGTCAATTTCAAACACACCATTTGATCAGATTATCTTTATTTGGCAATGGTGATTCTAACAAGCTAGTGAAGTCCATCTCACTAATTACTCAGTACTAGCAATGTGATAGTTGGTTAATACACATATAACCAATAGATTTATATAGATTACTTCATACTAGAAATCATAAAACATGTTAAGCATAGGAATAATCAAATGCATACATTTAGTTCATAAAATGTATGAATGAATCACCACTATATTATTTACCACATATTAATAAGCATCAAATATAGTTTATACCAACTGGGTATAATCTATGTTTAGACTGCATAATCTAATTTTCATAAGTAGATTCAAATATATAGTACAAGCAGTAATAACACAGTTCACCATTTTTATGTATACACTACTTACTTTCAAGCAATTAGTCATAATATTTATAAAGAATCAGATAACTCATAAACCAGTTTATAACTTATATGAACATAATATTTTATTTATGTGGCTTATTATACTTTCAAGAAGCTTTGTGCATATAAATATAGTACCCTATCCTTTGGGATTCTGTGACTTATTAGTTAAAATATATAATTATAAGCACATATTCCAATGTATATATATAGACTAATTATGTATAAGAGTTCATATATTCTCATATAGACATATTTTGTATATTTATGTACCGTGGATAACACATACTAGATACATTTTATTACATAATTACTATTTTGCCATATTTACAATATTCTTCATTTTTCTATTCATAAATTAACAATCAGGGTCTATCACCAGAATTTAACATTTTCCAAACCCTTGTTCTTTTTCAATTATTTCCAAGTCATGAATACATTTATGATAAATTTAGGATTAATTTCATCTTAACAAACACCTATGAATAGATCAAAGATGCAAAGGCAACTCAAGTCAATCAAATAGCATTAACTCAATCAAAAGTCAAAATGCACCAGTAAGAATTGATACATGGACTTAAATGAAGAGTTGACCTTGACGGTTTCAATAAAAACAAAGGCAATCATAAACATGATTAAGAGTAATAAAGTATAGTCCACCTTTGAAAGTGACTCAGTCGATTTAAACTAAGCTTGCAGTATATAAAAATTATGAGTATAACCTACATTCACCTCATGCCATACCCACTTATGGTTAATTAAAAACAATAGGATAACATTAGCTTGAAATTATGTTCAGTCCAAAACCCCTTTTAAGAGTTCCCTAAAAAACTGGTTTCACACTCAAGATATTGTGCTTAGTCAAAGCTGCTCACATAGGGCATATATTTAAATACATATTCCAGTTCCATAAGTAGATTCAATTATAGTATATCCTATGATAAGCACTAAAATCAAAACCCTCTATGTTATGCACACACTACATAATTTTTTAATAGCCAATCATAATAAAGAAAGTCAAAGCTCTCATGACAACATAATCTTTTGTCAAAGCTACTTGTTATATTTGTAGGAGGCGGTCCTCCTATAGATGTAGTTTCCTGTTACTTCTTGTAACAATACATTAAATTATAGATATAGGTATATGACCCAATACCACTATATATGTTATATTTTTATAGGGATACTTAAGCCTATATGTAATTCACTATATAGTATAAAAGTACTAATGTTAATTCCTCCTAATAAAAATGAGAGCAAAAATGCTTTAAGTATCGCCATTGTCTTTAACAAGTCCACATTTTACTCCCACTATATTTAAGCATTTGATACTAAGGAGTCCCATTTCACATATATCAATTTCTATCATATAACAAATGGTTTGACTTCCAACCTACTTATCAGGTAACTTGATTGTAACATTAACAATTTACCTCCAATTTATGAGATGATGTTACAATTCATGTAATATTATATACAATGAAATTATTATACCAATTATACTCTTGTAACACATCTAAATTATATTATAACATACCTTTGAATCCTTGTATAAGCTATACTTAATTATAACATAGCAGGTACGATACACATTTAGACATAATTTTTAGCTATGTTATACTTAAAGGAATTTAGGCATTTATACTTAAATTACATAAAGAATAGTGCTTATACTCTGAAAGTACATTATAGCTTCAAACACAACAAAATTATACATGTTATATAAATCGCTCCATATGCAATCCATTACATATGCTGATGCAGTCCATTATATAGTCTGTTATTAGTTATATAGTTTATTGTATGACCATTTTATAGATATAAATCATTGCTCTCAATCATAGCCATATAACCAGGTCACCATTGTAATATCTATATGCAATGATTAATAATATCTATATGTTGTGATAGTATTATTATTTTTATATAGTATATAGTTAGTTGTTAATCGGTGATAATAAATCAATGTCGAAATACCATAGTATACTATCAAGCCATATACTTCACTCATTCCCTTACATATAGATCACTGATTTAAAACATGATCACTATATAGATCACTAAGTATATAAATTATTATATATATATAACTTACTAGAATCATGTAATACGGTATATACTAGGTTAAACTAGTATGGTATATATGGTATTTATCGAGATCACTCCATTATAAATTTAATTTGTTGTATATTCAGCAGTATAACATGCATAGTATGCTATAACATTGAGTATATATTTTAAATAATAAATAATTCAATAACAGAGTTCATTGTATTTTTTATATTCCATTGACTTATTCTTATATAGATCATTGTATTTCATTAGTTCACTAGGTAATAATGAAAATCATTTTGTGTGTGTGTGTTAAGGTAGCTAAATCTCAGTGATGCATTCCCACATTGGTTATATTGAATAATGTATTAATATATATTAAGCTATCACTAAATTCGCTAGCTATTAATGGAAAGTAACAAGTATATCATATCAAAACAGATTACATATCACTATAGAATAGAATCAAAACAATATAAAATCAGATAGAATTAGTATATATTATCATCAATATAGAATCGATTTATACAGGTCAATGTATTCACAATAACATAGTTCACTGTATTTTTTCTATTCCATTGACCTATTCTTATATAGATAATTATACTTCATTAGTTTGTTGGGTAATAATGAAAATTGTTGTATGTACGTGTGTGTATGTGTGTGTGTATTATGATAACTAAATATTAGTGCTACATTTCCACTTCAGATATCTTAAATAATATATTCATGTATATTAAGCTATCATTAAATTTGGTCGCTATTAATGGAAAGTAATAGGTATATCATGTTAGAACGAAATACATATCGCTATAGAATAGAATCGACGTAGTATAGAATTGAATATAATCAGTATATATTATCATCAATATATAATCACTTTATATAGGTCACTATATTCAAAGATATCATAATACATAACTAAACAACACATACAACTCATAAGTCATTGATTTTTGGAAGGTAGAAACGTTATGTATATATAACACTTGGTTAGATATTTTGTTAATTATAATCATCACTATTCATAGTTCGTTGTCTTATATAGGCTTAAATGGGCTCATTATTTAAATAATTCACTATATTCCATAGATCAGTTCAACAATGAGAAATTAAACTGACATATTGATATTTTTATGAGTAATACAATATAAACCAATGATAATATTCAAACACCATTCCTGATAATTTCATAGTAATTTTTCAAATAAGATTAGTGCCTACCTCTTAAAAAGTTTCCTATTGGTGTCTAGGGAAACTCCCCCTTTGGCTCTACTCCTTTCTTTTTTTTCCTTCCACACTCTGCTCCCTTTTTTGAATTGTGCTTCCCTTCTCTTCTCCCTCTCTTTGCATGAATATTATTGGGAAATAATGAAAGCACACAATTGATTACCAAATACAAGCAACTTAATATGCGGAATTAACCAGAATCACAAGTAACTAGAATTCAAAAACAACACAGAATATGAGAGACAATACACAACTTGTATTAATACTCATTCAGAAAAGAATACAATAAAGAAGATGCCACTTCTTCTTCACACCTCTTAGAGGCTTCCCACACCTCAAGTGTACAGTACTTCTTTCATCAAAGCTCTCTCTCTTATGGTCCCAACACACAACTCAAACACAGAGTTGGTGTTCACCTCCAACCAGTCAGTATCCACTACTGCCAGTACTCCAGTGCTCCACGCACTCCATAAGTGCTCCACGCGCTCCAAGTAGATCTCCCCTAAACTGCAACAACCTGCAACCCAAATGATCTTACTTATGGAAGGATCTTCCTTGCCTTCCTCTTTGCTCTCTTTTTGAGTACACACTGTACTCCAAGTAGATCCTGCCTGACCCTGCTCCCTGTTGTGTTGCTGTCCTCCCTGATCTTGCACACCTGCAAATCAATCTGGTTCTGCACCCCTGCAAACCTAGATCATGCACACACATACAACTACAAATCAATGATCTTACTTACCCATGTAGATCTCCTAATGTAGCCATGCACACCTGCTAACCAAGATCCTACACACCTGAAGAACCCTTTTGATTCTCCAAAACCAGCACCCACACTTGGTATTGTTGTGGAACTAGGAGGAACACCCTTGCTCACCTCACACACAGAAGGAGCTAACTTTGCTCAACTCAAACTAGCACACATTACAATACAGCCCATGAGTCTCTTAAATAGATCTTATGCAAACAATAATTAGACATCTAATTACAATAATTAGATCCACAGCTTCCAGTCTAAAATTGGCTCTTGACATGCAAACACTTGGTTCGTTAACTAACTGCCTGTAAAACTTGCAATTTTAAACTGCACAGGTGACCGACGTCGGTCCCTGTCTGCCTGGAGGTGACCGACGCCAGCCAATTTCTGATCGATGTCGGTTGCTCTTCCTATCTAATCCTACCGATGTCAATTGGCCTGACTGACACCGGTGTTTGTGACACTTCAGCAACCTCTAGCAACCTCCTCCTCTATTTGCGTCAGTGAAGCTTTTAGCTCCACAACCTAACAATCTCCCACTTGGAGATAAATAGCTGCACTGTACCTGTACCTATACCCCATCTAATCTATTTCCTGGCTTGTATCCCTCTTCAAGATCAATCCTGAAGACCACCCACCACACAACCTGTGGTGCACCTCCTATCATCCGAGTAACCTGCCACATCCAAACCCACAAACCCATGTAGTGAAGTCTTGACCCTGCATAACATGAATCCCTGCTGCTGGTCCCTCTCAAATACCTAAGAACCCACTTCCCTGAATTGGCTCCTAACTCTCTGACAGCTCCCACTGCTTGGGAAAACTCAGGTCTATACCAGACCTCATGTGATTTCAAACACTGAACTGTCCAGCCCTTGGTGTGTTCCAGTTCTGCATCCTACGTATTGAACCTCACTAACACCTGATTCACATCAGCTCCCACTGGAGACAAAATCACCCTATGATCTTCCATGTCTCTCATGCCAAAGAATTTTGCTGCTCCAATTCCTCATGACATGCCACTGAACTAACTTTACCCTTAGCTCAGCAAAACCCTGTATGTCTGAACCTGCACCAAGCTCATCCTCCACATATAGTAACAAGATAATGTTATGACCATCATCCACCTGGTAAGACAAACACAATGGTTATACTGACATTGACTAAAGCCCTACTTTGTCATCCACCTGGTACCACCTATCAGTCCTGTACCACTGTCCTATAGCTATCTCAAGACCATATGACTTGGCCTTTCATCTCATGTGTCCATTCTCTCTATTCTTTAACCAAGGTATCCATTCATCTCTATGCTTTCATACCAGCTGGCAACCCTACCAAATCTCCCACTTGGTTCTGCATTCTCATCATGCCATGCTCCCACTGTTTCCTGGATCTTTCCTGCTTTGTAGTGAGCAACAAGTATAAAGAAGAGGAACAATGAATTTGAGGCTTACTTACCCTTTTCATCTTCCATATGGGCATTTGAGACTCCTTGACAGCTTGCTATCTACCCAAAATCCATTACAGTGATCGACCTCGGTCACCACACAGTCTGCATCCAACCAACATCAATTTCCATGCGCCTGTCCTGACTACCAACTCTACCGATGTCGGTGTCCTGTTGCCGAAGTTGGTCCTCCTGACCGACGTCGGTCTTACCTTACCTGACATCACCGGCTTCAGTCTGCACATGACTGACATCGACACCTGTCTGTTCGACATCGGTTCCCCTTGATCGACACCGGTACCTGTGTTTTCCTATGAGTGATGACTTTTTACCCGTGAGCTCTCCATGGATCAAAACCCAGTCCAAACCGCCCTGCTCAGAGTTACTCAACCTTCTCCACTAATCTCTATCTGCCATCTCCTCCATAAACACTAAGGCTTTCTAGTTCTTAAGCCTGTCAAATATATCAGTCTTCCTCTTAAGAACATGCATCTCCTTCTTGCTCATGTGACCAAGCCTACAAAGCCACATCGCTACAATAGAAGAAGAATCAGTAATATAAGCAAGTAGATAAAGGGTACCTGCTTTCTTACCACCAGCTAATTCAAGTGCATCCACTGTGAGAGTTCTTGTGCATCTCTCATCACCCAACTTCCCTAAAGAAATTAGCCTTATCTTCAAGATCGGGACCTGCATGACCTCCTTCAACACCCATGTGTTGGCCGCCTGCAATTTTAGTGTCACTTCCCCTTTGCCAATTCTTTGGCAAGGCACACCAGCCCCTAAATAAATCTTTTCAAAGTCTCCAAAGACCTTACCATGAAAAGATACTCTATTTCAGACTGCATGGAAAGAGGCAATGAAATCTATAAAACAAGATTCTACTTTATCCAAGAAACATACCAGAGCATCCTGTGCCACATCACCTGCAACATCTACTTCTTCGGTTCCTTCATGCTGATCTTCCACAAACCAACAATTTTTCTTTACCTTCTCTTTCTTTCCATAACACCGTAAGTGATCATCTGTGCTTTTCAATTCCTCCATTCTTAGTGTACTTTCTTCTGCCATTGCTCTACTCCCACTCAATCAGAAACCCCTGAGAGTGATCTGTAACCAAACACAAAACCTGCTCTCTGCAACCTTAGCTCTGATACCACTTGTTGGAAAATAATGGAAGCACACAATTGATTACCAAATACAAGCAACTTAATATGCAAAATTAACCAAAATCACAAGTAACTAGAATTCAGAAACAACGCAGAATATGAGAGACAATACACAACTTCTATTAATACTCATCCAGAAAAGAATACAATAAAGAAGATGCCACTTCTTCTTCACACCTCTCAGAGGCTTCCCACACCTCAAGTGTACAGTACTTCTTTCCTCAAAGCTCTCTCTCTTACAGTCCCAACACACAACTCAAACACAGATTTGGTGTTCACCTCCAACCAGTCAGTATCCACTACTGCCAGTACTCCAGTGCTCCACGCACTCCAAGTAAATCTCCCCTGAACTGCAACAACCTGTAACCCAAATGATCTTACTTATGGAAGGATCTTCCTTGCCTTCCTCTTTGCTCTCTTTCTGAGTACACACTGTACTCCAAGTAGATCCTACCTGACCCTGCTCCCTGTTGTGTTGTTATCCTCCCTGATCTTGCACACCTGCAAATCAATCTAGTTCTACACACCTGGAAACCTGGATCATGCACACACATACACCTGCAGATCAATGATCTTACTTACCCATGTAGATCTCCTAATGTAGCCATGCACACCTGCTGACCAAGATCCTACACACCTGAAGAACCCTTCTGATTCTCCCAAACTAGCACCCACACTTGGCACTGTTGTGGAACTAGGAGGAACACCCTTGCTCACCTCACACATAGAAGGAGCTAACTTTGCTCAACTCAAACTAGCACACATTACAATACAGCCCATGAGTCTCTTAAATAGATCTCATGCAAACAATAATTAGACATCTAATTACAATAATTAGATCTGCAGCTTCCAGTCTAAAATTAGCTCTTGACATGCAAACACTTGGTTCGTTAAGTAACTGTCCGTAAAACTTGTAGTTCTGAACCGCACAGGTGACTGACGTTGGTCCATGTCTGCCTGGAGGTGACCGACGTCGGCCAATTTCTGATTGACGTCGGTTGCTCTTCCTGTCTAATCCTATTGACGTCGGTTGGCCTGACCGACACCGATGTTTGTGACACTTCAGCAACCTCTAACAACCTCCTCCTCTATTTGCATCAGTGAAGCTTTTAGCTCCACAACCTAACAAATATATCCTTCTTTTAAATCTAGTGCCCCTCTACTTTCTTTTTATCTTTTAGCATGATTTTCTTTATTTTCTTATTTTTTTTTTGTTTTATTCTATTAATAACACCTTACCATTATTTTATTTATTTTATTTGTTTTATCTCCTTTATGAGTCTTTTCTTATATATATATATATATATATATATATATATATATATTTCTAAATTCAATAACTAATTATAATAGAATTAACAATTTATAACATCATTTTGATAGCTATTTATATTAAGTCATTATTTATTTACATCGTTACCTATCTATATTAAGGTGTTAAAGCCAAATAATGATATTCCTAAATATCATAAGGGTAACTGGTTAACATTTCAGATACATGGGGTTAGTCTACATACGATAGTAACCTGATACTTATTCCCATAGATTTACATTCCTATAACATTAACAATCATGATAAAAGTACATAGTATCATTCTACACTAAATCTATATTTAATATCCATAACAAAATCACATAAAATTAATCCCACCTAGGCATAAATTGTAACTAACACACAACTAGTATGTAGAAACATTTATCTAAATGCAAACATCTAAAAACACACTACGCCAACCATTCAAACAATGCATATAACATATATTGTCTAATGTGGTGTGTGTAGGGTTCTAGTCATTCCTATATCATCCCCCACTAAATCCATCTACATCACCCTCTCTGATGATGCTCTCCCTCCATCATGCTCTGAGGGATGAGTCCCTCCTACATCAAACTCATGACAAGTAGGTAGTTAGTCCATAACATCATGAATTGTATATCATAAAATATTGTTGAATAACAAGTTAACATGATCATAATATAAATAATATACACTACATCTAGCTCATAACAATGAAATCATGAAACCAAATTAACATATCACTATCCCATAATAGCATATGACTTACAACTTAGTAATAATCAAATCAAATTATCAACTATAGAAAATCCATGGATAATCAACGAAATTTACTTAGCGAGGAATCAGGATGTAACACATCCATTCCCTAAGATGTGTCTTTGAAGCTAGATAGAATGATGTCAGGTATGAAACCACCTGCTCATAGGTCATCCATGTTTTTCCTTCCACACAAATTAAAATTTAAAAGTTAATTTAATATATCTAGCATACATATCTACACAAAGATAGTATTTTGTATAATTTATTTGTGTAATCATAATTATTTTAATCATTTTTATATATAGAGGAAACACTAAATAAAAATGGTAGGTCGAGTTAATTTATCTACATAAATATAACTAACAGTTGCCCAAAGGTGCAAGTTACACTAAAAATGATAGCGTAAATTTCATTTTTAGTAAAGTAGGGTTTTGTAAAGGGAAAGAATGTAAATAAACAGTTGTACCTCACTTGAAACCCATGACTACTAACCTTGTCTCACCTTTTATGCATAATGCAGTATGTAACAACAATATAATAATATTTATGATGGAGGTGATAGTGAAAAATGAGGTCATGTGTTCCTTCATAATGGATGTAATTTTATATTTTAGTAAAGTATGGTTTTGTAAAAATAAAGAGTGAAAATCACTAATTATACTTCACTTGAAATAGATGATTACCAACCTTGTCAAGTACCTTTTATTCATGAAGTGTTGAGCAACAATGAGCTATGTGGGGATGAGACTTATCGTTTCACGTGAGCTCGAGTAATGGCATAAATGGAAAAGGCTTCTTGAATGAAATATGCACCTTATATAATTTAATAGACCAATGTAAGTTGTCATATGTAAATAGATATGGATACACATATTACCAATATAGGTTGTGTGAATAAATGTAGAGAAAATTTTACAAATCAAGCGATCGAAAAGTGAAGCAGAATCAAAGTATCTTTCAAGGCTAGTTATTGATTGAAAAATGAAATCACTTATGGATGGGCTAAGAGTGAGTGTACATGCATTCTCAAATAATGTGCTTAACATAAGTGCAAAGGATATGATCGATATGGTGTTGACCACAAAGTATTTTGACATGATGAAAGAGATTGGAGGACATTTGAAGACTTCATCAGTATTCATACCACATGGATTTGGTGTAGTTCATGAGGTTGTTGAACAAATCATAGATAAATTACTTCAAGCATCACATGATTAGTAATTATTTTGATGCTCAGTGATATAGATGCTAAAACATTGAAGTTAAGGTAGTTGAACAAGGCGGTGGCATAACAGTGCACACACACCACCTATCAATAGATAAGTGTTGGGTTGAGTCACCTAATCTCTAGATGTATTCCACCCAGTAACCAATTGTAACCCACTCAAAATTGGTATCTTATGATATCGTGATGAATCTCTGATATGCTCTTCTTAATGAAATGCCTCTGGGGTAAATATAGGAGATAAAAATATTATTATTACACCATCCATTTTTGTAAAAAATTCATCATGCTAAGATTGAAATTTCAACACATATGTTAATGTTATGCAAGCATCACCAAAGGAGTGGCATTAAAAAAACCTATTAAATACATTTATGATCCCTAAATATTTATTACCAATGCATATCATATTTATCAACAAATATTTATCAAAACTACTAACCCATATCAAATTTACCAATTCATAATTACCAAAGCACATCATATCCACATGGAAACATCACTCAAACCTATGAAATAACATCAGTAAGACCCAACTATATTTCTATTCACTAAAATAAACCCCTATCATTGATGATATACATCCAAATGTAGTCCTTCCCATATTATGAAACACCTATCAACGTAATAATTGTAAACAAACACCTAAAAATGACCCAAAATCTAAAGATCATCTAAGATTTATTGTCACTACATTATACAAGAGATCAAACAACTATAAATCATTTATTATAACATTAAAAATCATTATAGTAATGCGCGTTTATTACACTAACTTATTTTATTGAATTTCATTTTACTTGGTGTGTGGTTTTTAATATTGTGTATTGTTAAGAGCCTTAATAAGTAGTCAGTATTTAAAAATTCTATTAACCTTAAGTACAAGCTTACCTTTTGCATGATCAATTTCCTTATTAGGGTTTGAAAAAGGAAAATTTGAGTGGGATTTCAGATAGTCCTCACTTCAAATTTTTCATGTTTACTTTTCTTGGATTTTGATGGTCCTTGCACCATCTCCCAACACCCTCTTAATATCCCCTTCTTCTACAATTTTTCAGCACCTTGAAATCTATGTCAAGAGTACCTAAACACACTTAAGCCCTTACTATAGTCACTTTGAGCTCATGACCACATGAACCCTTATTTTGTCTCATAACCACATTAACCCTTCTTATGTATTTCTTTTTTAAAGAGAGGAATGTCAATTTAGGTGCCAAAAAGGTCTTATTTACACAAAATTATAAAGCATCCATTTTTCACATATCTATCAAGCACTTACAACAAGCATTCATACTAATCTTATGTTTCACACACCCTACAACACTAGGGTATTATCTTTCAAGTACCCCAATTATTTATGCACTATACATTGTCTATCTAAGGAGAAGGGGACACTCATATAAGACTTTTATTCATCATCTAGTTCTTTTCTCTCTAGAGTACCCCAATAATATGTACACTATGCATCATCTATCTAAGGAAACGGGAACACTCAAATAATACCTTTCCATTCATCACTAAAGTTAATCCACCATCAGAGTCATTAATAACTATCAATAGATCACAACAAAATAAAATAATTACACCTTTAAGCCTTACACATCCCCACCATGTCTTTTTAAAATTAAATAATCAAAATTACTTTACTTTTTTAGACAAGTAATAAAATATTTGTGCCCCAATTTAGTTTTAATGAATTTTATCCATATTAAAATTATCAGGGTAAAGCATGTGGAGCTTTGCATTATCACAAGTTGAAATCTTATAGCAAAATACATTAAAATTAGAATGTTCTTATCAAAATGGATTCGAAAAACATTTTGTAATAGAAATAACTTCATTTAATAGCAAAAAAATATCCAGTAAACTTTTTATTTTTCAATTAAAAATAACTTTATGGAAAAAAAATAAAACACTACCGACATACTTGTGATAAAAATCAACAAAATTAGTGTCATTTTTTCCCCATTTGTTTAGCATATGGGCCAATCATATAAAACCTCATTTAAAATATAGGTTTTTCTCAATGGTAAATTTAGACACCTGTGTGTTTTTTCATCTTAAATAAGTATCCATGTGGGAAATTTTGTTACAATTTCTCTCCATTTTAAATATTCACTTTAATTAGTGTGTTAATCATTTCTTTTGAAAAAGAAAGAACCCATCAATCAATATAACATATAGAAATTTAAAAAATTATGTAACCATTATTTTCAAATAATAGTCCATATGAAACCATTCCTTGAGTTACTTAAGGAAATATTCTTAACGAGATACGTCCTTTATATTATAGTGAGAAATTTTAGAATGATGGTGCACTTATGAATGTAATAAAATCAACAAAAACAACTAAAAATTGAGAACAAACATATTTGTGTGCTCATAGGGGATGCTAACAATACATATTTACAAAGAAAGTTATAATGGATTGTAAAATATCAAATGTACATCTTTAGAATGTATATACATAAGCAATTAAATACACATAAGCATTGATTAAGTTGCTTGCAAGAAATTCCTCATAAAGGACATTATTTGTTTGAAAATAGTAAATTGATTTTAGAATTATGTTATATTGAAATATTGTATAGTGGATGCATATCTTATAATATCATCAAAAGCATTAGACAACCTTAAATAATCAGAATGGGTTCTCTCTCCAAAAATAAGGTACTACTGATAAAATATCTATGAAGAGCACATAGATTAAAAATTAAATTAAATATTTGGCTTTCTCTATGCTTCTAACAATACCCCAGTTATTTTAAGAGGTGGAACATGACTTTTAGACCTGGAATTCCACCCTTTGCATTGCATATAAAAAGTAATCAAGTTGACAACCCCTTGCCATAAGTAAGAAATTTATTTGGTAAAGAAAGTTTTAATAACGTCTACAATGTCATAGGCCTTGTTCATGGTTTGTAAGGTGGATTACAACATATGAAACCACATCATATTTTTAGTATGCATAAGGCACCTAACCATGCCTCAAAATACAAGTTGTACATAACTTACCTCGTACAAGATTTGAACTTGTGATCTATTTTTCAAGAACACGAGTTTTTCACCATTAGGCCAACTCAAGTGTAACACAATAAAATAAATTGATATCAATGAATGTTGAATGATCATAAATTATTCTTAACAAAGACAAAAATTGTCTAAATATGTACGTAACAAAATATCCTATTAAAACATCCTAGACAAAAAGATAACAAATAAGACAAGTTAGCAAATTAGAATAATTTTACAATATTTAAATAAGATTTATAATAGGAGTAATAATACAAAACCTATGCTTACACATGGCATAAACTATTCACTTAAACATTCTATCTAAAAAAAAAGTATAATAGAATATGCATTCTTAGGATTTACATGATCAACCATTCATAAATCACCCCAACTAAACCAACATTGTGGATTAGAATTTATAGATGTCTTATTTCTAATTTACATCAATGGATACAAAGAAGTTTTGTTAATTGCATGGAAATAAAAGGTACTCAGTTGATACATTAAAATGATAAATAATATGCATGTAACCATTTAATGTAAAGAAGTCATAATAGTTAAATTCTTATTATTCATGCATATCAAATAAAATGTCCATTACTCTTATACCATAATACTACAAGTTTATGTTGAGATTTAAGAATTTTTTTGGCACCTGAAATCTTGAAATGCATACGTTCTTAAAGATTAGGAAATTTTAACTTCAATAATATCAAAAATAAGTACGAACCTTTGTGATTTTGTTCCTAGTCCTTTTTTGACAAATCTAATTCCAAATCCGATGCAAAAGTATACTTTACAAAATCATCTACAAGAAATTTTACATGCTTGTTGGTTAGATATATCTTTGACCAATCCCTTCTCATAATTAAATATTTAAATGAAAGAAAAACATAATTATATTATATTCAAAGACTCGCATCATTACAATCTAAATGAAATGAGTGTTCAAGTGTGACAAAGGAAATAACTAACTTACAAAAAGCTCTAATATTGTATATATGTTTCCACAAAAAACTTGAGGGGACTATAACCTAATAAATTCTCATGGCCCTCATTAAGAAAAGTGTTGTGGAATTCCTCATGATTATGAATAGAAAGAGAAAAACATTCAAGAACAAAACATTTATAGCTTAGAATATTTAAAAACAAAAAATAACAAATATAAAAAGAGGAATATTTACCAACTTTGCAATCCACTCATCAGAAAGAAAAGAACCGATACTGAATAAAAAAGATCACAGAGGCATGTAAAAGTTGGTAAGTGACCTATAAATATAGAAATGTTTATAATTCAAAACATATATACCCACTTGATGTAGGTCTCCATAAATTATATTACATTCATTAGCAAGAAAAAAAATTGATGCCAAAGAATAAAGATCACAAATGCATGTCAATTTGTTCAAGCAATATATAAACCTAATAATATTTTTAAGTGAGGTGTATATATAAACTAACTTAATGTAAGTCTCATAATCGTAATAATAAAGAGTTTATAACAAGGAGAAAAATCGTGCAAAGGGTGTCAAATTATAAATGATGATTGTTGTTTTTTAATTTTTGGGAGTGTATAAGATAGAGATTATAGGGGTTCTCAGCAAACAAATAAATAACAAAAAAAATTAAATATGGATTTTTTTTAAAATTAGATTTAATAATGTAATATAACTAAAGTTATTATATAATTTTAATGGGTGACTGATAATAGTAATGTAGTTTTGAATTCCATAAAAAGCAGCTTATAACTCTGACATCTAAAAAACAAGCTTTGTCCTGTGTTTCTTGAATCTTAATAATTGCATTAATTTGGAATTCAAATTAAAAATTATGGATCTAAGTTATGGGTATGGCACCTAAAAATACTTTAAAAAATATTTATAAAAAAATTCTTGGGTACTAGTTGAAACAATTTCATCCTATTTTTTTGAAAAACAACAAATGTTTCATAAGAAAAAATCAACCAACATAACACTTGAACCTTTCCTCATTTAGATCTATTATCAAAATCTAAGAGGTTATCATCTATAATTTGGATTTTCAATCAGAAAGAAGAAATCACATTTGTTTATAAATGCCATTTAGAGATATCACATTTAACTAGAGAAAACTCTTGAAAAACTATGTTCAATGTCATCTGTAATTTTGATTTGCAATTAGGCATCATATTGTAGACCTTGTTTTACAAATCCAAAAGTATTCTTTCCATAAATTCTAAGAACATTTTTATAATTTAAAATATAAAAAATTCAATCACCCTTTAAAAAAATACCATTGTCATGCATCTAATAAAATCATACATACCACTTATGATAATATAGTCATCTAGCCCTTACCCTTCAACTCCTCAACCCTCTCAATAAATCTGAAACATCCTTCAGACATCAACACCCATAGCTAAATATCAATTATTTCTACAAGTAAAAAAGAAAATCACAACCTTACATCCCCAAACAAGCCCTATGAATTTTTAAAATCCCAAATTAAATTACACAAAGTTTTAGAATCAAATATTGAGAAAAAAAACACAAAAAGAAATTTGAGAAAAGTTAGTGTAATTACCTATTTTGGGACACTGAAGAGAATAACTCTCTCCCTTGCAAAGTTGTCATAACAAAACAATTACAATTACTTGTTAAAATAATTAGAATATACGGATCGAGAAAGAGTTCCTTAAAATAAAAATTATATTTTCAAATATGTTATTCCTACCACTCTAAAAAGTAACTGTAATCTTAATGGTGTGAGAAACAAATGGCCAACTAACTAAGAGTTCAATCCAACCCAGAGATGCAAAACCTCAATGATTGAATTTCGCCCTTAGTATCTTCTCCTTTACCCTTTTAGGTATGAAAAATGATACTTTAATCCTAAAATTTGACACCCTAACCCTAGTTATTCCCAATCAAGTCAAATGAGATAAACCCATTAAAATATTATAGAAACTATGGATCATGAAGCCCCATCTTGTGATTTGGAAGAGTTTGTTTGAAAATTTATTGGAAATGAATTGGAAAAATTATTTTAAAGGAATTTTTAGAAAGTCATGTCAAGTATATATATTTTTCATTGGGACCAAAGAGTACTAAACGAGAATGTTCATTATCAAACAATAACCTACCCATTAACAAAACTAGTACACAATGAAATCAAATGTAAAATTGCATAAATAGGGAAAAAAATCAAGTCAAGCAAATTCAAATCAGCAAATTAAATATGAAATACACCATGATGCATGCATGTGCCAAAACATCATAAATTTAGAACTTACCCACTTCAAACTTTACCTCAATGGCTCCATTGGAGAAGACATTTGTGCAGTTACAATGGACACCATTCATTGAATTCACCATAGCATATATAAATCCTTGACCAACTAATGCCAGCATTCATTGGTGCAAAGATAATACATAAACTGCATCCATATTTATTCCATTACAATGAATCTCATAAACATCCTTACATCCTCCAATGACATCCTCTTTTACTCGATTTATTGGAGGCTTCTTCAAATTCACCCTAATTTTTAACCATTATCCAATTTATCATCCAAATCCTTATCTAAAAGTTTGGAAGAGGCTTGGTTGTCATATTTATTCTCACAAACCTATCCAATTTGGATCACTTTTTTTCAGCCCTTTCATATCCATTTGATACAATTGTTTCCATGCCTTCATTGTCAAATTCGAAAAACTTCCCCAAAACTAATTCCTTGACATGAGTGACCTATTGCTTGCTTCCTTTCACCATGTTTCTTCCCTGCCATTCTCTAGAGAGTTAGCATGATCCAAAACCCTTATTTTCAACCATTCTCCATATATTTTAGCTGCTAATTTTCCTATACAAATTTAGGAAGAAAATTAAGTTGATCTAAAGCACCATGTTTTTGATCATTCTCTATTGAAATTTGATGTAAATTAACCTTTATATAATTAGCCTACAAATTAAGTTGATCCAACACTCCAAGTTTCCCATTCTCCACATAATTCATATACAAAATTCCTCTATGGAATTAACTTGCAAATTAAGCTGATTTAAAGCCACATTTTTCCTACTATCCTCCACATAACACAACTATAAATCTCCCTCCAAAGAATTACCCTGATCTAGATCCCCAACTTTCATCTCACTCTCTACATTACTCACTTTAAATTCTCCTTATCCAAACCTGCACACTTATCCACAATAAACTCATCTTTGCTCTTTCCCCAATCATAAACCTATTTTTCGACCTGCCTTTGAGTAATAACTAAGATGTATAATGAAAAGGTAGTGGCCAAAAATCAAATCTCTTACTATATTTATTACCCATATCGGCATTGACATCTTTGGATGTCAAGACGAATCTAAGGGCTCCCCTCAATGAAGTGCCTCTAACATAATTATTTTAACTGTTTATATTATGAAAAATAATATATAATTTAATCTTTGATAAATGTTAAGGAAGAGTTCTGACCCGTCATAATTATTTTATGATTTGTTCCTGGATAAATGTTATGGATGAGGTCCTACCTATCATAATAAAATGATCCAAAAATGCATTTGCTTCCTCCTTAAAATATATTTAATACATGTCTTTTAGTGAGATTAAAGTGGATTAATCTTAGTGGTTATTTTAATTCATCATATATTAAAGTAGATTATTGAGTTTTTTTATTTTATATAATACTTCAAGAAATTTAGTTAAAAAATGTTTATACTACTTAATAAGGAGGAAAAATGTATATAATTTTAAGTATGAGGTATTTGTTTCATCATATATATTTTTTTAATCTATAATCGGTTCTTTTTTTGACTTGAGGGAACCTTCTAAATTAGTGAGAAGTAATGTCACCTAAGGAATCAACTACCAAATTGTAAACTAAAAGTAGCATACATATGTTAGATAATTCTATGTAAAAAAATGATCAAAATTTTTATTATAAAATTAAGTGGGAATGGAGAAAGAAATAAATCTATAAATAATTAAAAAATATAATCCTTTCAATAATTGTCTCCAATGGCTACCAATGTACCTTATACCACCTTTGTTCACATGGACATGTTTCCAAACTTAGTTGCATTTAATTTGAAAGGAATATTCCTAAATAAGCCCCAGAATATTTTAAAATTAATATACTAAACTTTAATTAAAACTTTGAAATTGTAAACATGATATTATTTCTAGTTATTTGATTGGCTGATGTAATTGTTAAGTGATTCTTATTAATCTTTGTCAAAGTAGGAACTAAATAAAGTTAAAAATATAGATAGAAATAGACATAACAAAATATTTTGTGAAGTTTTTTTAGTTATAAATAATCATTGAACATTTGATTGATCAATTGAAAAATTTGAGAAAAAAATAAACGTAAATAACTAAACAATCACTAAACACTTCTATTTTTAAAAGAGACAATCTTAATATATGTGATCTTGTAAATTAATTCTTAATTCTAACTTCTTTTCAAAATTCAAATTTTTAGCACAATAATTTTATTTGATAGCTTAGCACTAATTTGTAAATACTAAAAAATAAATTCAAAAAAACTTATAAAAAAATTAAATAAAAATAATTAAAAAACAAAATAAATTATAATAAAATAAATATTATAAATTAAAAAATTCTTTTTTACTTTATATAATTTAAAAGATGTTTCTTTTATTTATTTTTTATAAATATGAAATTAATTAAGATTGATTTTAGAAATTAATCTCTATTAAAATATTAGATGTTTATATATAAAATTTATATTTTTAAATTATAAGTTATGTTGATATTTTGTTCATATTATTATTATATATATATATTATATTTAAAAAGTAATTGTATTTTAACATTTAAAATGATTAAAAATATTTAAACACTTCACAAATTTTAGTATTTGATGATCTTTCGTTTTTTAAGGTACATATAATTATTTTTTTAATTAAAAATATATCATATAAATAAAATAATATAATTTATAATAACAAAACTGTTTTTTATTTTAATAAAGGAAACTATGATGGTCAACCATGAATAATGGAAACAATATTTTTTTCACAAGTATAAATAATAAGAAAATTGAATGGATTTGAGAACGACCATTTTTAGCATGCCTTGGTTTTAGAGCCCTAATTTAGGCAGTATTCAATTTTTATAATTGGCACGTGCGGGAGGTGTGAGAATCTATTTATTTATTGGTTGAAGCTTCAATCACCAAACAGCTTACTGTGCTTTGGAATGGAGAGAGAGAGTATTCGATTCAAGCGAGGGGATTGGGATGCAGATTCAGATTCAGATTCAATATGGTCTATCTTGCCTGAAGAAATAATAGAGAAAATATTCTTGCGGTCTCCATTGGAGTCACTCTCCAAGTTATGCCGAGTGTGCACGCAGTGGAAAGAGCTAATCTATTCCTAAAAACTTCATAAGTTCTTGGGCTCAATTAAAGCCCAACAAGCATCGAGGCCTCATTCTCATCACAAACAATCAATGTGTGTACCTGAAGACTTGCTCCCTTTCCTTTATGTGGGATCATCATTACATAGGAGCAGGCGAAGGGCTAATCTTGTTGAAGAAACAGAATCCATATCCAACGGTCTTGGTATGCAATCCCTTTGCACAGACCTTTTTCCCACTTCCTTCCATGCTCCAATCCAGCTGTGCATTGTAGGCAGGGATGCAGGAGAGTTCTACAAAGTGGTGGCAATCGGTCCTCATTGGAAAAGTCCCAATACAGATGTTATGGAGGTTTATGATTCTTGCAAACTCTCATGGATGTTCGCAGGGCACTTGCCTAAGATATCATCATTGCTTTTTATGGATATTGTTTTTTGCAATGGTCTGTTTTTCTGTATATTAGGCAAATATGGCGAGGGTATGATGGTTTTGGGCATTAAAGAAGATTGTAAAGTGGAGATTGTATATGAGTTTGTGGTCTTTCCTCTCAATGTCTGGGAGGTTCGTGGATTGAGAAAGGTTAAGTTGCTTGCCTGTGGGTCATCGCTTGTACTCCTAATGGAAGATTGGAGTGACATTACTCTGTGGAAATGGCAGTTTCAGACAAACCCTAATTCAAACTCAAATGTATTTTGGGAAGAGATTGCGAGGATGCCCCGACCACCCGTTTCGTGATTTTATAAGGACGCGTCCCCGAATTTCCAAAGACTATTGGTATAGATGTATGAAAGGTGATCATTGGTTTAAATGTGTGGCGGTCGGAAATTATATCTGTTTCATAAGTAGCGGCAAAGAAAAGGCGGCAGTGAATAGCTTAAAGCAGAGATACTGGTTTTGCTTGCCTCGATGACCCAATAACAGGGATTTGCCTTTGCTATGTGCAATCATTACTCGAAAACGGGTGGTAGAGATTTCCCCTTCCTCAAGCAAAATGACCCAATATACTGTTTAGGCAACTTAGTGACCAGAACCAGCTGTGGTATGTTTGAGATTTTATGCTTTCACAGTTTATGAGGTTTTATGCTTTCACAGTTTATGATACTTTGTATAGTTTTTTTTTTAAATTGTTATATTAAATAATAGATTGCTCATTGTTTAGCTCTCGCAATAAAGTCGTGACAAAGCCATCCTCTGAAACTCCTCAGCCTCATGGTGAAGAAGGGTAAACTAATTTTGGAGGGAATAAAAATGGTTGTAATAATGATATTGTAGCAAACCCTAATTTTTAGAAATCCAACACTAAAGCCAAAATCGATACCTACTTGAAGTCCTCAGGGTCAATATGCGTCTAAGGTAATAGTGTTGGCCACTCAACCCTCTAGGAAGAACTTTCATAATTAAGATGACATGTCGAAGGACACTTAAAACCTTAGTATTTTAGTACACCTCTAGTTGTAACTGTTTTATCGACCTCTTAGATTACCACTCACGATAATTCCTAAGATTCACAATAAAGTCTATGATAAGTTTCTCCACCCCAGGTATCACCTTGGTGTTCTAGTAGTCCTCATGAATTAGAAGAAGGATAATAAGTTACATGTATGCTCGATGCACATTTCAACTCAATGATATTATGGAAACAAACCAATAATAATTTTTCAAAATAGGTTTAGATCCTTGGATGATTTAGGTTTAAAGGATGTGTCCCTTGACTCTTATACTCCATGAATTATTTATCATAGAATGTGCAGGGTCTCACAGACTCAAATCAAAAGTATGTAGTGCATGATTTATATCTCTAATTCCAAAAATAGTCATTCACTAACTACAATTAGTTAAGGTAGTGAGATTTTTACTCATAGTTATCAATAAATTGATCTAGCCTAATAGTTTAGTTATGAATAGTAATCATGATGTGTAGGAATAAATATTGTTACTTAGCTAGAATACAATGTGTATATAGCTTTGATGATGAATAGGTTAAAAATAGATCGGATCTAGATTATGGATCAGTGGTCAGATTCTATGAATTTAACCCTTGTGACTTCAGACACTTAAGATGACCTGAGACAGTTGTGTGGATGCTTTTGTATGACTTGGATGCAAGTGTCCAGTATGGAATACCTATTGGATCTAGATGCGATAACCTATAATTTTCTAGGTTTTGTGTCACCTTCGCTCTAATGCATTCAGATTTGGCTCATGAACTATCACTCTTGTTGAATCATCAAAACCCTAGTTCTTCATCTTCCTAATGACCTTGGGAAAAATGGATTAATGGGCTCAAAGTATCAAGCTAACCCAAAATACACCTCTGTCAGTGGGTGTTGCCTACATAGCCACTACTTTGAAGAGGGCCTCAAAGTGATGTAGTTCTTCCCTAATGTGTTGGTTTATGTGTATACAAGGGTGTACTATGTGAAAATCAAGTACAATAGTGACAGATCTTGTAACTTAGAAAATATGACCCATGACATGCTCCTTCAATACTTTAGACCTATATATGTCATGTTCCTATAATTGATATGAAAACAAGAAGAAATAGGGAAGCTTTGCTCACTTGAATGCTTGATTGAATGATTTTGGTACTTTGTCTTGTGAGAGGTAGGAAGTTTTTAGGTGAGGAATGAATGAGGATTGATCATGTATTTATACCAATCCATTCGAGAAACATATTTTAGTAAAGCACTTAGGCCGACAATAAGGACACGTTTCAATTTCAAATTGGATGACTTTATAGAACTAGACACTTGCATTATAGCATGACATTTATGTTGATATAGGCATCTAACTAGGACATAAGTGTTTAGAAATTAAGAAAGTAGGTACATGTCTAGAACTTGCAAAGACTATAGATAAGTAGGTTTATAACATTTTTGGCAAGATAGAAGACCTAGGTCATTAGAATGACATTGGTAAGACTAAGAGATAATCCATGATCACAAAGAGATAGTAGGTGTGAGCCTTTTGGTAGCAAGAAGAGGTGTAGAACTAAGAGGAACTACCAAGATCCATATTTCTTGGATGTACAATATGTTATATAATTCAAAAATAGTGTCTACATTTGCCTCCCTCTAATCTAGTAATGAAATTAACAATTTAAAGGAAAATAAATGTGTACTTGGGTGTGTATAACACACCTTGCCTTTACGTAATCCCAAATTGAGTGATTTGTTGGTGAATGACCTGCAACCAAGAGCATGTTATAGTATATAATATAAAATCAAAAGCATTGAAATGAATTAAATATAAAGAGAGTAAGGTTTAAGAGTACACTTGTGCATTGATGCAACCACCTTACCTTTTGGTAATTTTATTTGAAAAGATTTATCATTATGAACCATTAGATTTGAGATTAGGATATATATATCATAAGTGCATAAATATAAAAATATTAGAGGCCACATGCCCCCAACCTTAGAGAAAAGGTGATTTTCCACCTGATAGTTGAGATTAGCTCAATCGTGCAACCCAATTATACTTGTAACCTATTGAACATGATTGAACTAAGTCAATTCACACTATAAATCTAGTGAAGTTGGATAATGTAATCAAGTCCAACCTATAAACTTGGAAAAATTAAAATATTGAATCACTTCAATCACACCAAAATTGAACTAACTACTGCAGTAGATTAGTTGAATACAATGCATAACAGTCTAACCTAGTGAGCTAAAGTCTATAGAAGTGTTTGAAATCTTAATTCTAATTTGATTTTTCAATTTAGGTGATATTTTCATAGCATATTCACCTTATGTATGTCTCATGCTAAAACTTGGGTATAACAATGGTACCAATGTATATAATTCTACCATAACTGTGTATATAAATCATATAACTATGTAATTTGGCCAATTTTTAAACAGTGTAAGTGTAGAGAATATGTTTACATAACATGCCCCCACTATATTATGAAACTAAGAATGGTATGAGTGTGGAGAACATGTTTCCAAAATATGCCCCCACTGTATATTTGAAATTGTGACAATTGTGAAAAATATGTTTCTAAAACACGCCTCAACTGCAATATGAATTTATGAAGAATTTGGAATTCATGCCTCTATGGCATGCCCCCAATACTATGCGCCCTCCCCCCCCAGCCCCCACATTTTGAAGTAAGGGGAAATAACAACTAGTAGTTACCTTACCTCAAAATGATAAGATAACTATGTAAACTATAAATATGTCATGTAGCATATAAAAGAAACATGTCTAGGTAGATAAATAATTGAAGTGCATAAAATGTGATAACATCAAGGCCCAAGATGCATGATATATATCATGGAAACATCTAAAGAGTAACATTACAATCTCAATAAGAAATCAAACACACACACAATAACACTCAACAACAAATCAAAAGTTAATGGTCCAAGGAGACCACTAATAAGGGGCATGTTTAAATGTTGCACAATCAAAGGGACATGACTTAATCAAATATCTATATAACAAGCAATGACATTCAAATTTCAAAGAGTCAAACAAGATCATGAGTGCCATAAATAATGGAGCATATTCAAATGCTCAAACAAGCAAGACAATAGCAAGGCAAAATACTCTAGGAAGTACATAAATGAAAACATAAGCAATCATTATAAACATAACATACTATCCCATGGATCATATGTGTTATCAAAAAAATGTTAAATACATAGCATATCAAGTACACTTCAAAATATATAAGCATGGATAAAGGCATTTGTAAGTACATAATCTCAAATATGATAATGTAAAGTGATCGTAGAATAATATAACCTAGATTTATCATGATCAAAGAAGTGAATGCCCCTAATGTCCACATGACATGAGTAGAGGGAAGGCCTGACATCCAAAAATGTATACATCATGTATCTGTGTATGCATGTATCACAAGATCAAAATAGGTGTGAAACACGTGTATATAATAATAAATGATATGATATCCAATAACATGGAACTAACAACAAAGATTTTAAGGAGCCAATAAAAAATGTAAATATAGAAAACATATTTGGATGCTTGCATTTTTAATTATTTGGTATTTTTTGAATATGCAACACCAAAAATACTATCCTATGATCTCATCCAATGGATTCTCATAGGTATCTCCCCATTGCAAACCTAGTGTAATAAATTGGTGGTAATACTAAGGAGCATGTATAGGTGCACTATATGTCACTATAGTATATGTGATGTTATATGTATGTATAATAAGAATTTTTGTTCATGAAGAAATAATAGTAGTGTGTCATGGAACCCATCACTAAATGGTATGTGGTGTATGTGGAATAACACTAACAAGAACATGTGTAGGTGCTATGGATATCTAAATATGGTATGTTATAGACAAAAAATTCATATAACCCACTGTGGATCTTTGATGCAATGGTATCTCAAGCACTAGCTTCCTAATAAAGGGGATTGGTCATTATTTACCCTTTTACAAAATATTAACCTTAGTAGGTTTGATAACTAACTACTTAGTATAATTTTCTCTTGTTATAGAGGATGCTCATATGGAACTCTGAAAACTATAATTACCTGATTGGCATGAATGTATCTAACACACCCATGCACTATAAAAGTTATTGTTTGAAGTGTATGTATCCAAGGTCATCCTAATAACATATCAAATACACATTTGGAAGGTATAATTGAGAAGGTAGTAACCATATGTATGAGACCCACCTATAAAAATAAGTCAATCTCACCAAGAACTTATTGTGAGGTCCTATCAAATGCTCTAACTAATATGGTCAAAGGATTTAAATCATGATTTGTATAACCCAAATTTATAAGTAATGTCATGGTGTAGATGTTCTCACTTGCACCATTATCAATCATAACATTGCATAGAGGTTAGTGATCAAGGTATGCTCGAATGAATAAGGAATGAATATTTGAGTGATCATCCCTAGTCTCACTATCATCAAAAGTAATAGATGGTCTCTAAGCCATATGAGGTGTATGTCACATATAAGTACTAATAATGCCATCCAATTGGTGCTCATACTGTGATGAAGGAGGATGTGCATTATATGCCATTTGTACCTCTAGGTCCTTCTTACAATGGTCTTACAAAAGATTGATAAAATTTTCAATTTCTGGTGATCATCATGTTGTGAACTTGATGCCTTTGGAGGATCATCAAATGTAATATTTTGATCATCAATAAGGTCTTAGATATTGTTCTTCAAAGTAAAACATTTGTTCTAGAATGCACAAGGCCTTGGCGATAGTCACAATAAGCATTCATATCATACCCTTTGGGTATAGGTCTATTCATATCAACCTTTATATGAGGAGGGAGAGATATAAGATGACATTCTACAAGTTACAAGTGTAATGAAGTAGGAGACTTAGGTAAGCATGTAAATTATCTCCTTGGTACATTACATAAGATGAGGCCATTAGGTTATTGTGACACTACATTAAGTGTGGTGGATATTTCCTTTTTAGACTCAAGAGGTTTTAACATATAACTTGGTTTAATAATAAAACTAGTATTGGATGTAGATGTAGTCAGTGTGTTTGCTACATGTATAAGCTTATTCAATGAAATAAACTTCATTTCATGGCCCTGATCAACATGGCATAAGTCATTAAAAGATTTAAATTTTTTGAAAATAATGGACTCATCTAAAGTACTTGAAGATTGCCTTGAAGCTCTTTATCTGCCACAATATTGATCATTTTTTCCAACATTGTCTTATATTTCAAGACACATTTAATGATAAGTTCAGTGGTTCCTTGTTTGATCTTTGTAATTTGGGCATAAAAAACTTTTTTGATAAAGTTAATAGATAAGTGTGTCAGGACCTCCAGCTCTTGAAGAGCACAGTTGATTACCTTTGTATAAGCAACTAAACACAGAATTTAACCAAAAGTAACAAGTAACTAAAAATTTAGAAATAACACAGAATATGAGAGACAATACCCAATTATATTAATACTCTTCTAGAAGGAAATACAACAAAGAAGATGCCACAATCTTCTTCACACTCCTCTAAGGCTCCCACACCTCTAGGGCGTAAACAGTAAATTTCTTCAAGAGTTCTCTCTCAATTATGGTCACAACAAACAACTCAAACACAGAGCTATTGTTCACCTCTAACCAGTCAGTATCACTACTGCCAGTACACAAGTACTCAAAGTACTTCAAGTAGATCACCTTTGCACAACCTGTAACACAACTGATCTTACTTACACATGTAGATCTCCCCTGATCTTGCTATATCGCAGATCAACCTGGCCTTACACACCTGTCGACCGAGATCATACACTCATGAAGAACCCTTTTGATTCTCCACACCAGCACCCCTGTGGGTCTTCTACTAGATCTTGCAACAACTTGCAGATCTACCTGATCATACACACTTGGCACTGTGGCACTAGGAGGAGCTAACCTTGCTCTCTTCCCTCTGAAGGAGCTAACCTTGCTCTCTCTATCTAGCACACTTTATAATACAGCCCATGAGTCTATTATATAGATCCCATACAAACAATAATTAGACTTTCCAATTACAATAATTAAAAATCGTAGCTTACGACTAAAATTAGTCCTTAACATGCAAACACCCAGTTCGTTAACAAACTGTTCGTGAAACCGACAGTTTCAAAACAACACAGGCGATCGACGTCGGTCCCTGTCTGTCTAGGGATGACCGATGTCAGTCGATCCCTAATCGATGTCGGTAGCTTCCTGTCTCCACCTGAACGACATCGGTTGGCCTAACCGATGTCGGTGACTGTGACACTCAGCAACCTCCATGTTTGCATCTGAGTGAAGCTTTTAGCTCCACAACCTAACAATCTCCCACTTGGAGATAAATAGTTGCACCTATATCTGTACCTATACATCATCTAATTTGTTTCTTGGCTTGTATCCCTCTACAAGATCAATCCTGAAGACCAACCACCACACATCCTGTGGTGCATCGCATGTCATCCAAGTAACCTGCCACATCTGAATCTACATACCCATGTAGAGAAGTTCTTGACCCTGCATAGCATGTATACCTGTTGTTGGTCCCTATCAGATATCTGAGAACCCACTGAACTGCTCTCCAGTGCTTCTTTCTCAAATTGGCTACGAACTTGCTAACAACACCCGCTACTGGGGCAACAACAGGTCTAGTACACATGTACTTAACCTCATCATGTGAATTGGGACCCTGTTCTGTGAACTATCTATCCATAGGTGTGCAAGCTGGGTCTGCATCCTGCATCTTGAACCTCACCACTACCTTATCCACATAATCATCTGGAGATAAAATCACCCTGTGACCTTCCATGTCTCTAGAAAAACTCATGCTAAAGAATTTCGCTACTCCCAAATTCTTCATGACATACCACTGAACTAACTTTACCCTTAGCTCAGCAAATCCCTGCATGTATGAACCTGCAACAAGCACATCATCCACATATAGTAACAAGATAATGTAGCGACCATTATCCAACCTGGTAAAGAAACCACAATGGTTACAATGACACTGACTAAAACCATGCTTTGTCATCCACCTGTCAAACCTGTACCACTATCATGCAGCTTCCTCAAGACCATATGAACTGGCCTTTCGTCTCACGTGTCCATTCCCTCTCTTCTTTAACCAAGGAATCCATTCATCTCTCAGTGCTTTCATACCAGCTAGGAACTCTACCAAATCTCTCGTTTGGTTCTTCTCCAAAGAATTCATGCCATGCTCCCACTGTTTCCTAGATCCTACTTGCTCTGCAGTGACCAACAAGTATAAAGAAGGGGAATAATGAATTTGAGGCTTACTTACACTTTCAATCCTCTACATGGGCGTTTGAGACTCCTTGACAGCTTGTTATCCGCCCAAAATCTATTTTCTACTAGTGACTAATGTCGATCACCTCCCAGTCTACACCTGATCGATGTCAGTTCCCTACGACTAACCTAACTGCCGATGTCAGTTCCCTGACTGACACTGGTGTCCACCTGATCGACGTCAGTGTCCACCCGCTCGACATTACCAATTTTGCCTGTCTGCACATGACCAACGTCGGTACCTATTTGATCGATGTCGGTTCCACTTGACCGACGTCGGTAACTGTGTTTTTCTGTGAGTAATGACTTTTTACCCGTGAGCTCACTTTGAATCAAAACCCTATCCAAATTGCCCTACTCAGAGTTATTCAATCCCATCCGCTGATCTCTGTCCATCATCTCCTCCATAAACACCAAGGCTTTCCAGTTCTTAAGTTTGTCAAACACATCTAACTTCCTCTTAAGAACATGCATCTCCTTCTTGCTCATGTAACCAAGCCTACAAAGCCACGTCTTTGCAACATAAGAAGAATCAGTAATATAAGTAGATAGATAAAGAGTACCTACTTTCTTACCACCTGCTAATTCATGTGCATCCACTGTGAGAGTTACTGTGCATCTCTCATCACCCAACTTTCTTGAAGAAATTAGTCTCATCTTCAAAACTGGGACCTGCATGACATCCTTCAACACCCATGTGTTGGTCGTCTGCAATTTCAACCGCACTTCCCCTTTGCCAATACTTTGACAAGGCTCACCAACCCCTAAATAAATCTTTCCAAAGTCTCCAAGGACCTTAACATGGAAAAATACTCTATTTAGGGCTGCATGGAAAGAGGCAACATAATCTATAAACCAAGATTCTACTTTATCCAAGGAACATATAAGAGCAACCAGTGCAACAATCCATGCAACAATACCTGCTTCTTTATTTCTTTCATGTTGATCTTCTACCGACCAACAATCTTTCTTTACCTGCTCTTTCTTTCCATAACACCATAATTGATCATTCTTGCTTTTGAATTCTTCCATACTTTTTTTTGCCATTGCTATACTCCCACTCAATCAGAAATCCCTAAGAGTGACTTGTAATCAACAAACACTTAACAAGCTCTGACCACTTGTTAGTTGATCCTAGCTCTGACCACCTATTAGTTGATCCTAGCTCTGATACCACTTTTTAGTTGATCCTAGCTCTGATACCACTTGTCAGGACCTCCAGCTCTTGAAGAGCACAGTTGATTACCTTTGTATACGCAACTAAACACAAAATTTAACCAGAAGTAACAAGTAACTAGAAATTCAAAAATAACACAAAATATGAGAGACAATACCCAATTGTATTAATACTCTTCCAGAAGGAAATACAACAAAGAAGATGCCATAATCTTCTTCACACTCCTCTAGGGCTCCCACACCTCTAGGGCGTAAACAGTAAATTTCTTCAAGAGTTCTCTCTCAATTACGGTCACAACAAACAACTCAAACACAGAGTTGTTGTTCACCTCCAACTAGTCAATATCACTACTACCAGTACACAAGTACTCAAATTACTTCAAGTAGATCACCTTTGCACAACTTGCAACACAACTGATCTTACTTACACATGTAGATCTCTCTTGATCTTGCTATATCGCAGATCAACCTAGCCTTGCACACCTACCGACCGAGATCATACACTCATGAAGAACCCTTCTGATTCTCCACACCAACACCCCTATGGATCTTCTACCAAATCTTGCAACAACCTACGGATCTACCTGATCATACACACTTGGCACTGTGGCACTAGGAGGAGCTAACCTTGTTCTCTTCCCTCTGAAGGAGCTAACCTTGCTCTCTCTATCTAGCACACTTTACAATACAGCCCATGAGTCTATTATATAGATCCCATACAAATAATAATTAGACTTTCCAATTATAATAATTAGAAACTACAGCTCAAGACTAAAATTAGTCCTTAACATGCAAACAACTGGTTCGTTAACAAATTGTTTGTGAAATTGACAGTTTCAGAACTGCATAGGCGATCGACGTCGGTCCCTGTCTATCTGGGGATGACTGACGTTGGTCGATCCCTAACCGATGTTGGCAGCTTCCTGTCTCCACCTGACCGACGTCGGTTGGCTTGACCGACGTCGATGACTGTGACACTCAGCAACCTCCATGTTTGCATTTGGATGAAGCTTTTAGCTCCACAACCTAACAAAGTGTGTCAAAAATAGATCTATAGGTGGTTTGAATACCTTTACTTATTAGAGAAGTAAATCATAGAAGCACCTCAAAGCATAGTCCTTAAGGTTCCTTAGAAATAATTTGGTCAAAAGTTTATCATTGGAGGCATAATCAAAGTATGCCACAAAGAAGGATCGAAGATGTTTTTCAAGATCACTCTTGTCATCATAAAATATGAATTTTTCACCCATTATCACCTTGTTTTTCAAGATCACTCTTGTCATCATAAAATATGAATTTAGGTGCAACAAAACAAGGTGATAATGGGTGAAAATATATCTTAGGTGCAAGAGAAATATTCAACACATCTTGTGAATCAATAACATGAGGATATTTTAAAACCTTTTGCTCAATGTTTGTGACCTTGTCCTCCAAGGTATTTATAACTTGAAGGAGAGTTTGAATTGTAGACCCCTTGGGATTTAGATTAGCAAGCTGAGTAGTCACCAAAGGGGAAGTAAACATGGTTCGAGTATAAATAGGCATTGAAACTAGTATTTAAGTTGAAGCATTTGGTAACCCCATGGTAGATGTAGCAATATTATTTTCAAGAAATAAAGGTTGGAAAACATAGTCCATTCCTCCACTAGATATTGGTAGATTGATTGGAATGGTATCAATTGTGGTACCTTCTAAGGTTTCACCATCACTAGGTGAATAAGCCTTAGCTTTATCATGTTTATTGTTCATCTCTTGTAACATAAAAAAAAATGCATCCATTAAGTCCTTCTTATTACTGAGATGAGTGACCAATGCTTCTTTATCTTCTATTTGAAATAGATTTTTTTAATTAACATTTTTTATTGCTTAAAAATTCAAAAAAAAAAAATTAAAATAGCAAACTAAAACCTTAGTTGATTGAAAACCCTAGGAATAAAAAAAGATAGCATTCACATGTATTAGGTTCACCAAATGTTTAACCCTAAATTTAGGAGAGGGGTTAGGGTTAAGAATATAGAAATAAAGAAGCACAAGAGTGATACTACTAATTAATTTTAAACTCAGATAAACAATATTCTAAATTTAAATATTGAGATATGTTAAATAGAGTAAATACAACCAGTGATTGATACTGTAATAAATGGATCTTATGTTGAATAGGTTGGAAATAGACCAGATCTAGATTTTAGATAAGTCATTAGACTCTATAAATTTGACCTTTATGACCTCAAACACTTGCATTAACCTGAGATGGTTATGTCGATGCTTCTATTTGATGGAGTAAGTGAGCATATAAATGAGGTATTTCTCTCATGATTATTTCAAGGCCTCAGCTCATCAAATAAACTCCAACTTCATATACTTAAGTGTCCAATACAAAATATCCATTGGATCTGGATGCAATTACTTAGAATATTCTAGTTTTTATGTCACCTCCAGTCTGGTGCATTCAAATCTAGCTCATGAACTATTGCTCTTATTGAATCATTAAAAACCTATCTCTTCATCTTTATAATGACCTTGAGAAAAATGGTTTAGTAAGCTCACAGTGTTGAGCTAACCCCAAAAACCTCTCTATCAGTGAGTACTACCTACATAGGCACTACTATGAAGAGGGACTTAGATTGATGTAGTTCTCCCCCAATGTGTTACCTTGGGTATGCACAAGGGTGTAATATGTGAAAAGAAAGTATAACAGTGACCTAACTTGTAACTTATAAAATAAGACTCATGACATGCTCCTTCACTAATTCTGACCTATAGATGTGTTTTCCCTATGACTGACATGAAAATGGACATAAATAGGGAAGCTTTTCTCACTTGAATACTTAATTGAATGTTTTTAGTGCTTTTCCTTGTGAGAGGTAGGAAGTTGCTAGGTGAGGAATGAATGAGAATTGATCATGTATTTATACCAATCTTTTTGGTAAATATCTTACAATAAAGCACTTAGATTGACCATAGGGATACGTTATAATTACAAATTAGATGACTTTAGGGCACTAGATACTTGTGTTGTAGCATGACACTTGTATTGATGTAATCATCTGACTGAGACGCAAGTGTGTAGAAAGCAAGAAAGCAAGTATAAGTCCAGAAAGTGCAGAGATAAGAGATAAGTAGGTGTATAACATTATATGCAAAATAAAAGGCATGGGTCATAAGAATGATATCGGTCAGTCTAAGAGATAAGTTATGAGCACAAAGAGATATCAGATGCGAGCCTTTCGGCAACGAGAAAAGGTATAGAATTGAGAGGAACCACCAAGATTCATATTTTTCAAATGTACAAGACTAAAGTGTTATATAATTCAAAAATAGTGTCTACAATATTAAACAATAATGTAAAGATAAATTATATTAATAAGGGAATAAGGGATTTGCATATGGTTAACCTAGACTATGTGGGATTGAGAAGAAATAAGATTAAAAAATTTAAGGAAGAATTATTACAAAATTTATGATCTTAGATAAAAGTGGTTGGATTTTTTACAATATGGAGGTAGTTATTTCCCTCCTGTGGGCTCTAAAATTGTGTCTTTATGTGGTAGAACCCTCTGATAAGCACCAGAACAGTATGGATGGGGTAAAAATAGATTTATAAAAAAATTAAGAAATATATTTTAAGTCTCAATTTAGGAATGTTTGTCTTCAAGAGGAAAAGGGTTTAAACATGGGTTTATTGAGATGAATAAGAAGGGGATGGTAAGCTTTAAATATGATTGTGAATTTAAGATTTAAAATATATATATATTTAAATTATTAAAAATATTTGAGTTCATAAAAATAGGGTTATAATATTTTTGGTAAATTTAATTTGAATAGACAATGGATTGTTGAAGAAATTAGTGGATGTAAAAATAATCAAATAAGAAATGAGGAGTATTTCTCAAATAAAAGGAAAGAAGTATTTGGTTTCTTGTAGGGGGAGTTCTAAATATATATATTTTCTTCAAGCGATGATGGTTGGATAATAATAATGTAATTATTATTTTTAGGAAAGGAGTTATGAATGAGAAGGGGCCATAAATAGCACTTAAGGATGATCTCTTTCTTGAATATGGCTGGGTTTGGATTTGATGGATAGATTTGCTACGTGTAAAAGGAATGGATATTTTCTCAATAAAAAGGTAATAATGAAATAATGACTTTAGTTGGATAAAATACTTTTTATGATTTAAAACTTGGCATGATTGAGAAGCAACATCAAAGGGCTTATTTAATGAAACTCCAAAACTTGACCTTCAAATCTTTTCTTTGATACATCATAAATTTATATGATGGGCTAAAGGTAAAGCAATTCCAAAACTTATGGAATAAAATTATAAAAAATAATATTAAGTAATAATAGAGGATTATAGTTTCTTATTATTCATTTTAAAATAATATATGAGTTTTAAAATAATTCAAAATTCGAAGATAGAGTTGATATGTATAACTAAAATTTTATTAAAAAAAAAGTCAATTTTAGATTTAATTGAATTTATTATTTTTAACAATTTTTTAAATATGTTATTTTTAATAAATTTTGCATGCAAGTTTAACTGGTCTAATTAACTATCTCTTATTCTCTACGTGTCTAAATAAACATTTAGGGTGACTTACAACTGTAAATTCACGCTTAGTTACAAATTAAATTTAAATATTTTTAAAATTTGTAAATTTAAAATTAAAATACAATTTTGGCTTTTAGATAGTCTATTTTGGGCCTAATTGTTTTTTTAAAATATCGTTAAGTGGTGAGCACCACTTACGAATATATAAAGCTCTTTGAGATCTTCATTTTTTTTCTAAAAGGTTCAAACAGATTCCCAAATCAAAATTTATGACTTCTACGAAATATGTTACCACATCATTCTCCTTTGATTGAAAATAGCTCAACTCCTAAAACTTATTTTAATTAAACTTCTTCAATTCTTATTCTGAAATCCAAGTGTTATATTTTTGTTGTAATCCTTCCCACTATATTAAATACTTATTATAACTGACTTACCTGATATCCACTGTTTTTTTTGAGTTTAAAACATGTGTTATCTTCACTTTCTTTTTCATTGGCACCTTCAGCCTCCAATTCACTTCTTTTGCTCCTCATCTTTCATTTAAATTTTATGCAACATATCAAAGTCCTTAATCGAATGGTTTGATCAACAAATGACAATCGAACTCATGTCACAATTCAAGCATGAATCAAAGATAAACAACCCAAGATTATATTATGGTTCTTCTCTTACGTCTTCAATTCCTCATTTGCTCTCAAAAGCTCTTATTCTTTCTCAAACAATAATGACTCTTATCGCCCATTAAATTTTAGATTATTCTTGGATGGTATATAACATGTATTTGTCGCAGTTTTAATCTTCTTGTTAAACCTCTTATCATTAACCTATTATGATATGAAAATTTGTGATAACAAATAGAGAGAACACAAGAGCTTTTTTTTATAACACATGTTATACACTCATTTTTATTATGTGTATATAGATATTATATACAAGGAAGCTTTTAAGAGAGGAGAGATACAAGATATTTATATTTAATAATATACACTTAGCATATGTGATTGTTTACAATATTTTAAGAAAATGCAATATTTTGTGGGAATTTTACGTATCCTATGTATCATTATATTATAGAAAAGATTCATGAGACACTTTGGGTTTTCAACCTATTTAATCTTTTTTTAGATTAATAGTTATGAAAGAATAGGATATTCAAGAGTGAGATAACTTATTCTTAAAAGTATGTCAATTAAATAATTTAGTTTATGATATTTAATTTCAATGCTAAATTATGAAAATATTAAGTATAGAAATTATAATGGCAAATAGTAGTATTTTTATTGTGTAATTGTGAAGAATAAACAACACTTAGTTTATGTAATGATGTGTAGACAAATATGAGATGTACATGTGTGGAATTAGGTTGTCTGATGTTCAAAAACCAGTCATCAAAGTCTATAAATATTATTTTTGTTTACCTAGACACTTGTGTTGATACTACTATTTGAATCTCAGTGCAATTATCTTGTATAGAATGTTCATTGTATCAAGATTAAAACACCTAGGTCTATCTAGGTTTTATATCACCTTTCATCTAATGTATCTGGACATTGCATGCAAGTTTCGTATCACTATTTATAACTCAAACCCTAACTGTCCACCTTGAATTAGGATCCCTTACCAAAAATAGGTTAGTGGGCTCACAGTGTCGAGTTGACCTCAAAGACCCTTCTGTCAATGAGTACTACCTACATATCCAATACTCCAAGGAGGGCCTCGGATGTATTTAGTTCTTCCCTGTGTAGGAATGTGTGTGCACAAGATTGAAATATACTAAATGAAGATGCATGTAGTGATCTAACTTGTAACTCGACAAATATGGATCATGGGTTATCTTCTGAGTGCTTCAGGCTATCGTATGACTTCTCCTATGATTGATATATAAATACGGATGAATAGGTAAGAAAGCTTAGTTGTGAAATTGATTGATTGAGCTTGAATAGGTGTTTACTTGGTATTTTCTAGATGTCCAAATGAATTGGCTTTGACTTGTATTTATACTAGATCTTTTACAATAATCCTCATGTAAGGGTTAATGATATTCTTAGGCCAACTCACATACATCAAAATATTTTAAAATTTGATCATTTATAGGCAAGGACACTTGCATTAGATCAAGGACATTAGTGTCAAGGCTATTGTCTTTCCTTGAACGTAATTGTCCAAGATAGAAGAAAGTTGTTGAGGTTCTATAACTGACAGTGAAGGATATATATCATATTTTAGGCATTTTATGGTTATAAGTGATCTAAACAATTAGAGTAATCAAGGTTTTACTAAGAAATAAGTAATTTGATCTAGTGAGGTGGCAAGTGTCAATTTTTTAGCTTCAAAGAAAGTCAAACTAAAGGGTAGATCCCTAATGTACAAGACTAGTTTAACATATAAAATAATATTTAAGCATCTACATTTACTTTTCCTTTAATTTTATAATGCATAAGAATGAAATTACTAGGTTAAAGGAAAGAAAGTGTATTGTGGTATGTAGAACACACATTGAATTTTATTGAGCCCACTTAATTTTTTTGTATGTGAATGAAATGCAACCAAGATCATGTTACAAGTTTAATTAGTGCATATAATATGAAATTGAATAATTTAAAAATACTTGAAAGAAAGAGATAAAATAATGAGTACACTTGTGTGTCGATGCAACCATGTCTTTCCTTGGTAGTTTATCTTAGTTGAGATGCTTCCTAGCTGAATCATTTGAGATAAGTTTACAACTAAACCTTGGATACGTGAAGAGGAGGATTATATGGTGATCATGCCCCCAATACAATATAAGAATGAATTATGACAAGTCCATTGAGAACATAGAATCTCAATCTCATAACTCCTGTATAACCAATCTAGCCAATTTAGCCAATCTCACCCAAGTAAAATGGTGTAACCATATCAATCCAAAATAATAGAATCATAATGCCAAGTATGTCGAGGGAATAGAATCTCATTCGTACTAATTAAAAATAACCAACTATTGCATTAGATAAAATCTCAAATGGTGTATCTTGGTAAGATTGGTGCATAAATGTGTGTATAATTTAAAAGTGTGTCTATGATTTGGTGCATGTGCATCTCAAATATATCTTAAGCTAAAGTATTGTCAAAATGTAACCTCTAATTTATAACATGTGTATAATATGTATCACAAATCTGAATATCTTTGTCCCAAATAAATGCCTAAGGCATAAAATTTTATCCCAAATGTACATATGGATCTTGTAAACTATGTAACTAAATCACATTTTTCTCATTTTTTCAACTATATGTATGTTGATTCATGTCTTATATGACATTCACCACTGATATTCTCTCCCTTTTGAGGTGAGGGGATCGTAAAAGTAATAGGCACCTTATCTCAAAAGAATAAGACAATTATGATGTATCTATATGAATCATGTAGTAAAAGAAACATATAGTGGTGTCATGTCAAAGTATATATATCAATGAATTTCATAATATACATGCATAACTAGCCTAATATGCATGATATTAATCATGAAAATGTCTATAAAATAACAAGCTCATAAAATAATCACGCACACATGCAAGAGTACTCTAATGTCACAAAAGGAGGGGTCCAAGGAGACACACACAAGGGGCATGTTCAAATTCTACACACTCAAGTGGAAGACTTGCAAATGTATGCACACTCAACTGGAAGACCTACAAATGTCTACACACCAAATAAACAAGTAACACTCAGGGCATTATGGCCAACAAGCAAATGAACATGTTTAAATTCTCCATAATTAAGACAAATAATCAAACAATAAGTACACTAATGTAAGCCATATGAAGAGACAATGTAAATGAATTAAAATAAACTAGCATAAGCATGTTGTACTAATCCTTGCATAAATATGTTAGCAAAATGCCATGTAGAATAACATATCAAGTACACTATATAAGATACCAATATTAGTATAAGCATGTGTAAATGTTAGTATATAAGCTCAATGTGATAATGGAAATGATCATAAAACAATAAAACATGTGTCAATCATGATCATATAGAATGAAGATTCCCCCAACGTAGTGTGTCATATGGGAAAAGGAAATGTTTAACATCTACATGCTCATGTATCATAGATCTCATGTATGTTTGTATCACACTTAAGTACTCTTGAAACATATGTGTGTATAGAAATAAATTCTATCTATTAAAATAAAGTAAACAAAAAATGCAAAATCTAGTAAACATGTGCAATGTTAAATATTGTTGTATTTTTTGCTTTATTTAAATATTTTTGTATTTTCTTGATTTTTTTTTTTTTTTCAATTTTTGATTTTTTTGATAATTTTGGGAAGATAGTGTTAGTCAATGATCTTGTCTAAGGGATGCTCATAATGTGCTCTATACTTTGAATATGGTATAGTAAATTAGTCATGTTGCCAAGAATCATGTACATTTGTCGAATCTAAAAATGGAGAATCTGTAATAATATGCATATGTCTCATAAGACTATATGGTCATGAGGTAGTAATAAAAGATGTAGTGGTTCATGAAATGTATTGTTTAGTGATCAATGGTAAAGTATTGGTGGTTGTTTATTTATTTTGATTTAGTGATAAATAAGATAATCAAAGTACACAATGAATTCCAGTTGAGAATAAAAATGATTGATTATAATGATCATGTGGTAATTGTGCTTCTGCTTTTTGTTCTAACATAATATCTTGTGCATATCTAGAAATATCAAGTGTACTTGTTTCATTTATACCCTTCTAACTTGGTTTAGGTACCGATTCTTTCCATGTAGTGTGTCGAATTATGATTGGATTGTGTAACATTAGGTTTTGTGCTTCCTTCAAGGGCATTTCTAGTAAGAACATGATCAACTAATGGTTCCTTAGAAGGATCAGTATGGGAAAGATTGGTTGTTATAGTGTGCACAAGGAGAAATAATTATTCTAGTGGTTTGCCTTTGCAAGGGCTAATAGACCATGTGTTCCTTAATAGGAGTGACATGGGATGTCTCGACCCTCTTAGAGTGACCTCTAGAATAATTTGGAGTTGGCCTTGTTGTCTCTTTATTAAATACAATAACTCCTTTGACTGCACGTTGTGTAAGTTTTTCCTTTAAAATAAAATAATCATTTTCATGATGCCCATTAATGACATGGTAATTGAAAAAGGGGTGTCTTTTCACCTTTTCAAATTTGTGTGGTGGATGGTAGTAAATTGGAGGAAGAGTAATTAACTATTTATCTAATAATGTATGTAATATATTATGTGGTCTATCTCTAAGTCGATCAAATTGAAGTGGTTTCCTCTTAGTAGAGGTATATGTTTTAACTATAAGAGGTTTTATGTATGTGGATTCTTCTCCTATGTGTAGGATTGTGTGTGCACAAGATTGAAATATATTATATGAAGATGCATGTCATGATCTAGCTTGTAACTTGACAAATATGTCACATTGGTTATCTTTTGAGTGCTTCAAACTTGTAGCATGACTTCTCCTATGATTGATATGAAAATAGGGATGAAGAGGAAAGAATAGCTTAGTTATGAAATTGATATATTGAGCTTAAATAGGTGTTTACTAGGTATATTCTTAGATGTACAAATGAATTGGATTTGACTTATATTTATACTAACTCCTTTGAAATAATCCACAGAGAAGGGTTAATGGCATTCTTAGTCTGACCCATACACATTGAAAGATTTGAAAAATTGAGTGTTTATAGGGTAAGGAAGTTTGCATTGGAGTAAGGACAATATTATCGACGCTATTGTCCTAACCTGAATGCAATTATCTAAGATGGAGGAAAGTTGTTTAGGTTTTATAACTAATAGTGAAGTATATATATTAAATTTTAGGTATGATGTGGTTACAGGTGATCTAGATAATCAAAGTAATCAAGGTTGTTCTAATGAATGATTAATTAGACCATTGAGGTGGTGAGTGAGCCTTTTGACTGCAAAGAAGGTTAAATTGAAGGGTAGAGCCCTAAAATATATTTTTCAAGTGTATAAGAGTAGTTTAACATATAAATTCATATTTAAGCAATACACAACCATGTAGTAGATATTTTACACATATTTCATTGTCTTATATTAGCTTATAAATAAAGATTATGGATGATAGATAACATTTAACTTTTATAATTGGTGCATCCTTGTTAAACCTATTATATCATTCATTCACCATGTGATATGAATAATCTGCACCCAAAAAAAATAAAACATGAGATTGTCACAATTGTATATGTCAAACTCATTTGTATTATGGAAATATAAACATAATAAAATATGTAC
Organism: Torreya grandis; assembly: GCA_037957365.1. NCBI lineage: Eukaryota > Viridiplantae > Streptophyta > Pinopsida > Cupressales > Taxaceae > Torreya > Torreya grandis. The sequence continues at coordinate 4,242,939 of JARHVA010000484.1, forward strand.
AATGAAACTTGTAAGAGAAGCACTATGTATATAATGATATGTAAAAAAACTAAGAATATAAACTAGAACATGCGACCATGTTTATAATATATTACATGGCTAAGCAACAATGCACATGTGATTGACTCATCATATGATATTTTAGAGAGCTAAAAATGATCCCTTGTGAATTTATTTATTGTTATTTTATATATGGTTTCCATTTTCGTCCATGTATGGGTGATTCATCCAAATTTTGAAATATTGAGACATTATGGTGACTTCTACACACTCCCAAATATCATTTACATGCATCCCTATTCAACCCATCTTATGACATTAACACCTATCAGGTTCATTTATAAAACCCTATCCGCGTGTGCTTTAGTCCCATAAAGTTAAGGGGCACCTGTCAACCCCTTATGCCTTTTTCACTCCTCGTCATTAGAGGTTGGAATGTGTGTCAATAGATCCCAATTTTGAATTTGATCACTTTCATATAGATAAGTGAATTTGTGTTTAACCATTTTTTAATGGTTATTTGTTAAGTTTAAAAGGTAGAATATCCTATACACAAGGTTGAATAAAACTATCCTAAAGTAGGTCAATTAATTTAAAAATCAGATAAATGAATATTTTTAATTAAATGTTGAGTTATACTAAATATAAAAATTACATTCAAAATAGTAGTTTGATTGCATAAACACTAGGAAGAGATAATACTTCAATTATTTATAAATGTGCAGGCAAATCTAAGATATACAAAGGTGGAAACATGTGGGAACAAGATCAGGATCTAGTTGTCAGATTATAGAAATATTATTTCTAGATGTTTGACACTTGAATCATCCTTGGGACAACAAAATTGTCTAGTACAAAATACTCACTTTATTACAAAGTGACCACCTAGAGATTTTTGGGTTTTCGATTACCTTTCTGATGATATAATTTGTTTTTGTGGACAAGATGTAAATGATTATTTGTGGATAAAATCCTAACTCTTCATTTTATGTCTTTGTACCTTGCCAAAAATGGATTAGTGGGATAACAAATTTGAGTTGAGCTCAAGGACCTCTCTATCAATGAGCATTTCCTACATGGCCAATACTCCGAAGAGGGTCTCATACATATATATTTCTCTCCTATGTGTTGGATTGTATTGTACAAGGGTGAAATATAATATATTCAAGTTTATTCAATGATTTATCATGTAATTTGACAAATATTTCTCATGGGTTGCTCTTTGAGTGGTTCATACATGTAATAAATCTGCTCTTATGGCTGATATTAAAATGGGAAACAATAGGGCATTATAACTCAGTTGTGAAATTTATATAATGAGTTTGAATAGGTGTTTTCTTAGTATTTTTTATCTAAATAATGAGTGGGCTTCAATTTTTATATATATTATTAGCAAAGGTTCTTAGAAAACTCATCAGATCATGTTAATTTATGTTTTATGTGCACGATAGGAAATAATAAGATAACATAATCATGGATACATAATAAGCAAAGACTTTTCTTCAATTAATAATTAGATAATTATATAGGAATCAAAGATGAGCATAGATAGAACATTCATTAGTATTACTAAATGATTAATCATATTTAAACAAAATAAAACATTCACTATGCACAGAACAAGGATAAAAGACCTTCAAGAAAATCATCATTAAATCTCTATATTGATCTCTATATGTTTATAATTCCTTTCAATTACAAGTGATAACCATATATAGGCTTTTACAATACATTGTTACTTCATATTCCATCTTTTTGATTTGAGTGCAAATGATTACATTCGCATTCCATAGACTTTTGGAATGCTAACATAGGTCGGATACGTCTAAAATATAATATTGTAGATACTATTTCTAAATCATTTATCACCTTAGTATGGTACACTTGGAAAATATGGACCTTGGTTGTTCTTCTTAGTTTTATACCTTTTCCTATTGTCGAAAGGCTCCCATCTATTATATCTTTATGTTCATTGCTTATCTCTAAGACCGATCATTGTTATTTAGATGACCCAAACCTTATATCTTGCCCATAATATTATAAACCCACTTATCATCTATCTCTACAAGTTCTATACATGTACCTAATTTTTTTACTTCTTAGACACTTGCATCCTAGTCAAATGCCTACATCAATACAAGTGTCTTGTGCCAATTTAAGTGTCATGTGCTCTAAAGTCATCCAATTTGTAATTTTAATGTATTCCTATGGTCAACCTAACTACTTTATCGCAAGATATTCTCTAAAAGGATTGGTATAAATACATGATCAATCCTTAGTCATTACTCACCTAACAACTTCCTACCTCTCATAAGGCACTACCAAAAGTATTCAATCAAGCATTAAAGTGAGAAAAGCTTCCCTATTTTATCCTGTTTCCATATAAATCGTAGGTACAACACATGTACAGGTCTAAAGTACTAAAGGATCATGCCATGAGTCTTATTTTCTAAGTTACAAACTAGGTCATTATTGTACTTGTTTTTCACATATTGCACCCTTGTGCACATAAAATCCAACACATTAGGGGATAATTACATCAGTATGAGGCACTCCTGATAGAAGTGGTTATGTAGGCAACACCCACTGATAGAGGAATATTTAGAGTTATCTCAACACTGTGAGCCCACTAACCCATTTTTTCAATGTCATTATGAAGATGAAGGGCTAGGGTTTTGATGATTTAAAAAGAGTGAAAGTCTATAAACTAGATCTAAATACACTAAAGTGAACACGACATAGAACGTAGAACATTCTAGATAGTCACATCTTGATTCACTAGGTATTTTGTATTGGGCACTTGTGTCCAAGTCAAACAAAAACATCGATGTAACTATCTCAGGTTGACATAAGTATTTGAGGTTATAGAGCTCAAATTTCCATAATATGATGATTGATCCAAAATTTGAGTCTAATCTATTTCCAACCTATTCCACATCAAATCTACCTACATACTATAATCTAGCTAAGTACCATTGTTTTCTATTTATTACAATATCAATCATTGGTTGTACTTACTATTTTTAGCATATCTCAGTATTTAAATTTATGATATTATTTATCTAAGTTTAAAATTAATTGGATTGCTATAGATCTATTTATCACCCTTGTCTTTATTCATTTCTATATTATTATCCCTAACTCCACTTTTAAATTTAGGGTTAAACATTTGATGAACCTGATTTGTGTGAATGTAAGAAAAATTATTCCAAAAGTTTTTAGTTAGCTAGGGTTTCAATTTGATATTTCAAATTATGAAATTTTTCATTTGTAAGCATTGAAAAATGTTCATCAAAAAACCTGATTTCAAATGGAAGATAAAGAATCATTGGTCACTCATATCAATAATAGAAAAGGCTTAATAGATACAATTTTATATGTTATAAGAGATGAAATCAGTGAACATGATAAGGCCAAGGCCTCCTCACATAATAATGGTGAATAATTAAAAGGTAAGACAATTGATTTCATTCCAATCAATCTACCAACATATAGTGGAGACATGCATTTGATTTTCTAACCTATGTTTCTTAAAATTAATATTATTACATCTACTATGGGATTACTAAATGCTTCAACCCAAATATTAGTTTCAATGCCTATTTCTACTCAAACCATATTTACTTCATTTGTGGTGACTACTCAACTTGCTAATCTAAATCCCAATGGGTCTACAGTTCAAACTCTTCTTCAAGTTATAAAGAATTTAGAGGACAAGGTCAAAAACAATAAACAAAAGGCTTTAAATTATCCTCATGTTATTGATTTGCAATATGTGTTGCTTAACCTTATTTCACCTGAGATGTCTTTGGACCCCTTACCAACTAGTTTTGTTGCACCTAAATTCACATTTTATGATCACAAGGGAGATCCTAAATAACATCATTGATCCTTATTTATACCTTGATTATTCCTCCAATGATAAACTTTTGACCAAATTATTTCCAAGGAGCCTCAAGCATTATACTTTGTGGTGGTTCTATTATTTACCTCTCTAATCATTCAAGGCATTTAAACCTCTTGTAGATCAGTTTTTGGAACATTTGAAAAGGTTTCCTATGCCCAAATTATAAAAATAAAACAAGGAACAAATGAACCCATTAATGAATATATCCTGAGATACAAGACAATGTTGGCAAAAATGACCAATTATATGGAAGATAAAGAGCTTAAAGACATTTTCAATCAAAGTTTGTTTGCTTCATTACATGAGTCCATTATTTTCAAAAAAAATAAATCTTTTGATGACTTATGCCATGTCATTTGGAACCATTAAATGGAGCTTGTTTTATTGAATAATTTTAAGTATGTAACAAACACACCGACTACATCTTTACCTAATACCAAGTTTACTATCAAATCAAGTTACTAGGTAAAACCTACTAAGTCTAAAAAGGAAACAACCATCATGGTTAATGGAGTGTCATAACAACCTAATCAGCTCATCTTATCTAACACACCAAGGAGACAATTTACATGCTTACTTGATTCTCTCACTCCATTACTCACATGGCTTGTGCAATGTCATCTTATATCTCTCCCTCCTCCTATAGAGGTTGATATGAGTAGACCTCTACCTAAGGTGTATGATGTGAATGTTGATTGTAATTATCACCAATGCCCTAGATGTTCTATGAAAAAATATTTGATCTTGAATAATAATATCCAAGACCTCATCAATGACCAAAATATTACATTTAATGATCCTCCAAATGAATCAAGTTCACAACCTAGTGATCGTCAGATGTAAAAAAATATGTAAGAATATTTTATAAGATAATTATAAGAAGGGTCTAGAGGTATAAATGGCATATAATGCACATCCTACTCCATCACATTATGATAACCCATTGAATAAGATCATTGGTACTTATATGCAGCATACACCTCCTATGGTTCAAAGACCCTCTATTACTTTCAATGGTAGTGAGACTAGGGATGATGACCCAAATATTCATTCCTTATTCATTTAAGTATATCTTGATCATCGGCCTATACACAGTGTTATGATTGATAATGGCGCAAGTGAGAATGTTTACACCATGAAATTATTTATGTATTTGGGTTATACTAATTATGATTTATATCCTTCAACCAAATTATTTAGAGTATTTGATAGGGCCTCACAGTGGGTTCTTGGTGAGATTGACTTACCTTTATAGATGGGTCCTGCATATGTGGTTACTACCTTCTCAATTATACCTTCCACATGTGTCTTTGATATGTTATTGCGATGACTTGGGATACATACACTTCGAGTGGCACCTTATATAGTACATGGGTATGTTAAATACATTCATTCTAATTAGGTAATTACAATTTCTAGATTTCTATATGAGCATCCTCTAAAATAAGATAAATTTATACCCAGGTAGTTAGTTATCAAACCTGCTAAGATTAATCTTCCATAAAATGGTAAGCAATAAGAAATCCCCTTTACTAGGTGGCTAGTTCTTAAGAGACCATTGTGTGAAATATCTATAGTGGGTTTTATAGAATCTTCATCTACTACACACCATATTCAAATATTCAAAGCACCTACACATGTTCTTATTACTGCTATTACACAAATACTACATATCATTCAATGATGGGTTTCATGAACCCCCATTCTTTCTATTGTTTCTTCATGACCATAGAGTCATACTCTACATACACAGAGCATTATAGATATTATAGTGACAACTATTTCACCTATATATGTTATTTGATAGTACCACTAGTTTATTGCACTAGGTTCATATTTGGGAGATACCTATGAGCATCCATTAGATGAGATCATAGGATAGTCAAAAAAACTAAAAATTAATTAAAAATCCAAAAATATTTGCCACATTTACATGTTCTATGGTCTCCTTGGTATCTATGTTATTAGTTTCATGTTAATGGATGACATATCAGTTATTTCTATATACATATGTGTCTCATGCATCTTTTGAGTGTGATATATGCATACACAGATACATGATCTATACACTTTTCATTGGATGTTGGGCCTTCCCTCTACTCATGTCATGTGGACATTGGGAGCATCCACTTCTTTGATAATGATACATGGAGGTTATATTATTATAAGATCACTTTACATTATCATGTTTGTGCTTAATTACTTACACATGTATCTATCCATGCTTATATATTTTGCATTGTACTTGATTTTCTATATACTTAATTTTTTTTGCTAACACATGATCTATGGGCTAGTAGGCTATGTTTATATTGGTTACTTATGATTTCATTTATACACTTCTTTGAGTATTTTTCCTTGATATTATTTTAATTGTTTGAGAATTTCAATATGCTCCATTATTTTCATCCCCTGCCCCTTTGTTTACCTATTTGACATTTGAATATGTCATTAATTATTATATGAACATTTGATTATGTCATGTTTGGTTTTATGGGATTTTGACTAAGTCTTGTCCCTTCAATTGTGCAGCATTTGAACATGACCCTTATTTGCAGTCTCTTTGGACCATTGTCTTTTTATTTTGACTACTCTTGTGTGTGTGTTTCATTACTTTTTGATATAGTACTATTACTCTCTAGACATTGCTATGATTTATATCAACATCCTAGGCCTTGATGTGATCACATTTTACGTACTTCAATGATATATCTACCTAGACATATTTATTCTATATGTTACATGATACATTCATAATTTACAAAGTTATCTTATCCTTTTGAGGTAAGGTAAATACCAATTTCTACTTCCCCTCACCTCAAAATGCGGGGAATATAAGTGGGGGCATGCCTTATAGTCATGGCTTCTACATTGTTCACATGTTCATGTTACAATAGGGGCATGTTTTGGAAACATGTTACCCACATTTGTCATAGTTTTAGATATACAATGGGAGCATGTTTTGGAAACATGTTCTCCACACTTACATTAGTTTTCAGTTTCAGATTATAATGGGGGCATGTTATGAAAACATGTTCTCCACATTTACACAATTTGTAAATTAGCCAAGTTATATAGTTATATGAGTCAGATACACATTTGTAGCAGAATTCTATACATTTGTACCATTATTATACCCAATTTTTAGAATGATACATACATAAAGTGCATATGTTATGCAATGAGCACTTAAATTTTAAAATTAAATCATCTTTCAAACTTTAAACACTTCTACGGACTTTAACTGACTAGGTTAGACTGTTATGAACTGTTATTGACCCAATCTAGTGTAGTAGTTGGTTCATTTTTGGTATGGTTGAGGTGATTAAATCACTCAATCTTGTCAAGTTTATGGGTTGGAATTAATTACATCATCCATCCTCACTAGATATATAGTGTGAGTTGACTTGGTTCACTCACGTTTATCAAGTTATAAGTATGATTGGGTTGCACAGTTGAGCTAATCTTAATTATCAAGTGACAAATCACATTTTCTCTAAGGTTGGGGATAAGTTTTGTCCTTAATTTTTTTCTATTTATACACTTTATATATTTATATTTGTCTTAATCTCAATATTAATGGTTCATAATGATATATATTTTCAAATCAAGTTGCCAAAAGGTGAGGTGATTACATTGATACACATGTGTACTCCTAAACCTTGCACTTTCAATTTCAATCATTTAAATGATTTCAATTTTAGATTATATGAATTAATTATATATTATAAGATGTTCTTGGTTGTAGGTCAATCACTAGCAAAGAACTCAAATTGGTCTCATGTAAAGGCAATGTGTGTTATACACACTCAGGTATATATTTATTTTCCTTTAAACTAGCAATTTCATTACTAGATTAAAGGGGAGGCAAATGTAGACACTATTCATAAATTATATAGTGCCTTGGTCTTATATACTTGGAAAATATAGACCTTGTTTGTTCCTCTTAGTTCAATACCTTTTCCCACTACCAAAATACTTGCATCTACTATATCTCTATGTTCATTGTTTATCTCTTAGTCCAACCAATGTTATTTTGATGACCCAAGCCTTTTATATTACCCAAAATTTTATAAACTTGCTTATCATTTGTCTCTATAATTTTTGAAAATGTACCTACTTTACTACTTCTCAGACACTTGCAACCCAGTTAGATGCCTATGTTGATGCAAATGTCCTATGCCAACACAGTTTCCCAATGCCCTAAAAGTCATATAATTTACAATTGTAACATATCCCTATGGTTGGCCTAAGTGTGTTATTGGAAGATATTCTCTAAAAATATTGGTATAAATACATGATCAACCCTCATTCATTTATTATCTAGAAACTTCCTACCCCTTAAAAGGTAAAGTACCAAAATAATTCAATCAAGCATTCAAGTGAGCAAAGCTTCCCTCTTTTCTCCTATTTTCACATTAGTCATAAGGACAACACAAAGCCTAAATTAATAAAGGATCATGCAATGAGTCATATTTCCAAGTTACAAACTAGGTCATTATTGTACTTGTTCTACATATTTCACCTTTTTGCACACATAAGTTAACACATTAAGGTAGAATTACATTAGTTTGAATCCCTCTTCAAAGTAGTGGCTATATAGGTAGCACCCACTAATAGATAGGTCTTTGGAATTAGCTTGACACCATGAACCCACTAAACTTTTTTTATAGTGTCACTACAAAAATGAAGAGATGAATTTGATTATTTAACAAGAATGATAGTCCATGAGCTAGATCTGAATTCACTAGAGTAAAGGTGACATAGAATATAGAAAATTCCATGTGGTTGCATCCAGATTCAGTAAGTATTCAATACTAGACTCCTACATCCAATTTAGATAGAAGCATTGATGTAACCATCCTAGGTCGATGTAAGTGTCTAAGGTCAAATAGCTCAAATTTATAGAATCTAACGACTAGTCTAGAAACTAGATCTAGTCTATTTCTAACCTATTCCATATCATATTTACATATGCATTGTAATCTAGATAAGTACTATTGTCATCCATTTATTTCAATATCAATTATTGGTTGTCCTTAATATTTTTAGCATATCTAAGTATTTAAATTCATAATATTATTTATCTGAGTTTGTGATTAATTAGCCTATTATATATTTGTTTACCACCCTTTGTGTTTATTCATTTCTATATTCTTAACCCTAACCCCACTTCTAAATTTAAAGTTAAACAAATACATTATACTGATTGATATATATCACACACTTGTCCTTCATCTACACTATGTGTTTTGTAGTTTTATTCTTCTATCAAAACTTTATCACACTTAAATAGTTGTCTCATCCTGAGACAAAATTACAATAAATGTGTCTCGTGATGATACTAAGAAGATTAGTTGAGTTGAGAAACTAGTTTAAAAACATTACTTGTGGTAATTGCTCAAGGTGTCGTTTACCAGTTTTTAACTCTTACGTCCTACTTAGCCACCCGTTTAAATTTTCAACTAACTTTTTTAATAATCTACTACCCTTTTAGGTTTTAAATATATTAGCATAACCAAGTGGTTGCACTTTATGGTTTTCCAACAAACTTATCCCATTCCTAATGCTTATGGCCTTCCTACTAAAAAATTTCTTCAAAATCTAAAAACTAAATTATGCGCAATACCTGCAATGAAAGTGGAGGCATAGGTTGTGATGTTGGAATTTATTATTTCTTGCACAACACACCCCATTTTTAGACTGAAAATAGGGACTCTTTTTTTTCTTGACGGATTTGAATGTTGCTACATCTATTCTAAGGAACCTTTCATGTTTGATAGTTTGCTTGGAGTGGGATTTTGCATCTTTGTGAATGATTAAATATGATAAGTGTTTATGTTAACTATGGGTTTCATAGATAAACATTGACTTAATATCTTTTCAATTGAAAACTTATGCTAATAAATTTATATGCATTAGGTCTTGGTGTATTTTATCGGTTGAATAACCCATCTATCTTTAGCCTTTTAGGGCAGACTTGATTTCTGAGTTGTACTAAACTCATCTCAATTGAGCCCTTATAGTTGATATTGATTCACTCAATCTTGAGTCACCCAAGTCAAGCTCTTACAATCTCTTAGTTTATTGAATTGAGTCGAGTCGACCATGTCTTTAAAATCTGAGCTTAATGCCCTAGCCATTTTTCTTTATTTTAAATCTGGGTATTAATTATTTTGATTCCCCCAAACCTTTCCACATATCACTATCAAATATTTTTAAAGTTTTAGGTATATCTTAAAAAATTCTAAGTCCAAAAAATTATGAAGTTAGAGTTTTCCCACTGGGCCTTGAGATCGCATCATGTGGCACAATCCTGGTAACTTGGGCCAATGAGGAATTAATCAAAACCTTAATATTTATAAAGCCCCAATGACTTGAGAAGTCTCCATGCGGTGACATCTTATGAATCTAGGACCACAAAGACTCTAATAATAGCCTAAAGGCTATGAGCCCCTGAGGCCTCAAGAGGTCACCATGTGGTGATTTTTTAGGAGCCTAGGAGATCGAATCAATAGATGAACCTAAATGGACCAATAGTCTCATGGCCCTAAGGTCCCAAGATGCTACCATGTGGCAACTTTTAGGAATCCTAGGACCACAAAGATGAAACCAATTTAAGTAGTGAATTCAAAGGTTCAGCTCATAGGGAGGATGCCACATGGCATCATACTGCATTGTTAGACCAAAGTCCCAACCTGGTAAGGGGATGTCATGTGGCACCCTAATGATGTCAACATCACCTTTAGATTAATTTTTACTAGAATTTACCAAGCACTAACCCATAAACCTTGAACCTTCATGCTAATAAGGACATGCCATGTAGAACTTCATGGGCTTAAATTTGATGGTTGTCTTGAACATCAAAACTATCAAAGTCTTGATGAAATCATTAACCAATCAAATGATGAATTTCCATTGGCTTAGTGGGATTCATGATGGCATTATTTTATTTTAAATTTTTGGTCTAAATTAATGATATATCTACATATGCTTTAGACATATGGAAAGGCCTATGTTTAAGTCAAAAATTGATTAATATGAATATCTATGTCCAAAATAACAAAATATTTCATTTGTTTCTTGCATTTGGTCTAAATTGGCTATATTTGTGATTATTAAATAAATTTAATTCTTTTCTTTTTCATTTATTTTATGTATGCTTGACCATTCCATTTGATCTTGTAGGGTTCATCTTTTGATTTAAACCATTGATTTGGATGCATGTTTTGATCAAGAAATCTGAACCTCAGTGAAATATAATGTTGAAAATATAATCTCAGATTAGTGAAATATGAAATATAATTTTAAAATCATGAAGCATAAGGCAAAGAGGGTGGGCCAAAGTCCATATGAAATAATGAATAAGATACATGAGACAACTCTAAATCAATGAGAAAGTGGCAGATGGCAATTATTGGATGCGATGGTGGATAACAAAGTAGTCAGCTGGTGATCAAAAAATAATGGAGTGGACTCTAACTATAAATCATGGGCATGCATCCATATCTATCATAAAATCAAGACCTTCAACTTCACTTCCTCAATCAATAATGAATGTTTGTAATTGCCCCATTAATGGGCTAAGTTGGCAATCAAGGGAAGGGTTGGGCCCTTTGTGTATATATTATTTTTTGAGAGACTTTTTTAGGGATGTTATTTTTTTAGGATTAGAGGATGTTGCACTTGGTTGGTTATTTGTGAATTGTAATGGAGACATATATAACCAGACATATTTTCATTCATTTTACTGATTTTTTAGGATAATCTTTCCCTTTCTCTTGTTTTAGTCTTGTTGTTATAGAATTATTTATTACAGTTCAATGATTATAATCACTCAATATGATTAATAAAAATGCATATCTTGATATTTGAAAGTTTTTTAATATTTTAAATCCATATCCTTCACATGTTTATGATGGTCATGGTCTTTTCTTCTTATCAAATCAACTTCCTAGACTCTCGCACCATCCTTGGGTTGAAGTTATTTTAAGTCTGGCTCAACCAAGGATTGGTTTTCAATGGGTGTGCTCAATCAGACATTATAAGGACATTTTAATATGACCAAGATTTTTATCTCTTTATCCCTTCTCTTTAATATTTTCTTTATGATTATGAGTTAATCTAGGTTGAAACTAATTTGAATATGTATGGTAATCTTGGTTGCTTAATTATGTTTGTCATTGTTTAAGCATTATTGAATATATGTGTGTGATAAACCTATTTGGAAGTTGTTTATTTACTTGTTGTGATTATCTTAATAAATGATTATTTTCATTTGAGTCTAGGCCCTATGATCATTGTTCAGGGAACTTCCTGCCTCTTCCTTCATGTCTAAGTTAAACATATTATAGAGACTTAGTTTGTTAAAAATACCCCTTGAAATGGAATGGTTACACATCAACATTTTGAGTGAATATTAGCATACTAATACCTAGTACATTTAGACCTTGGAGAAGTATTTTCTTAGTGGGATATCATTCCTTTCAGGAGAGGCAAAGTTTTAACTATTTCAAAAACACCATCAACATGAATGGTACTAAAAGGAGGGCCACCCCATGAACACAAGCAAAGTCACAACCCAAGTTTGAACTAAGACATTTTAGAAACATTTGATTCCACTGGGATAAATTATCCCTTAAGATGGAAAATAGGAGGATAAACACTCGATCAAAGTCTGTAGGGGGTGGCTTTGACCTATTAGAACTTGTTAATCATATAATACCAAAATTGAGAGCTAACAAAGGAAAAGAAAAGGATAAGTCCATTCAATCAACTGGTAATTCACTAAAAATTTTGAATACTCATTTTTTCAATTCATTTGGCATCCCCTAACCTGTACTGATGGCCACTCTTATGGCATGGCTTGGTCAAGGTGGGTACCCTATGAATGTTATAGGGTTTACACATGACCTACCAAAAAACCTAGATAAGTTTTGTCCTAAATTCATAGTTGGAAGACCTCAAATAGTAGAAGAGCATATACAAGAATTCAAATATTCCCTTATCATAACATAGGCACAACATGAATATGTTACCTGTGGGTTATTTCCTTATTCTTTAGGAGAGGCTACTTATACCTGGTATATGGGATTACTTAATAGGGCTGTAACCACTTGGGATGGACTGGAAACCATATTTGTAAACCATTTTAGGTTCCCCATTAACCATGTTATTTTATACCATCATTTCATAGCTACTAAGATAGAACTAAATGAACCCATGATCATGTTCAATGCTCAGTTCCACAAACTATACCATAGGTTGAAGGACCCTGACACATTAGCAGAGGGCCCTTCCATCCAAACCTAGTTGAGGGCTTTGGATCCTTTGATGTTAATGTTACTTAGAATAACCCTAGCTACACTTTCCTCCATATCATTTGCCTATAACGAAGCTATAAACATAGAACACCAGATGGTACCTCAAGGATATAACATAGATGCTTTACCATCTTTAGGATAACTAGGAGCTTATAACCAAGTTCCCATGATTAATCAATCTCTCAGTCAAGGCACCCAATTAATAAACCCCATCGTAGGAGTCTTATATGGAATTTGGAACCCATTGTATAACCTAACACCAATGAACCATGTGTCTGGTGGTCAGCTCTATGTACCTCCAAACCATGCTTTCCCATAGATAGCTAATAATCAGCTTGTCTCAGTTCCTTATAATAGCATGACTATCATGTTAGGTACTAGTGGCTAGCTTAATCTAGTATCAACCCACTGGTAGTACCCTCATTCTTGAACAATCAATTTGCTTCAATTAACACTCTTAATCTAGCACAACCTGCTACTCCAACATTTTTAAATGATAATGCACATGTGGTGAACCCACAATAGAAAAATGTATATCAACCAAATGATGACATAGACCTTGAGATGGGTAACCTGAGATAAATGGTCCAAAATTTATCCAATGATGTAATCAGTCTACATAGTTAAAGACCTTAAAATTCAAATCAAAATTCAAATAACCCATCTCAGGGTAGAAATTTCAACTTACAAAGGTTTAATAAATAATGGAACACCCAACCTAATAATGGGAATGTGCCCAGTCCTATAGACAACAGTAATTAGAAAAATAACAATGCTTCTCATTTGGTAAATTTCACAGATCTGGATTTAGAAACTTGGTGTAGAGTGTGTAACATAGCCAACCATGCAAAAACCAATTGTATTGAGTTTATAGTTGCCTTTAACATATTCCAAAAGGAGGTAAATAACATGTAAATAGTGCCTACTCCTGGTGATAATCCAAACCAATATAGAGGAAGGCTAGGCACTGCTCTAGTATTGGAGACTTATGAATTTCTATTTGAGGATGAAAATGAACTTAAAGACAGTTTTGATGAGATCCACACTTTCAGATAGTTCTAAATGGGGGATAACTATTAACTTAGGAATAGATAAACTAATCCTTTAACCACCTCTACTCCTATGAAAAACACTCAAGTTCCAACTGATGTGAACTCAAACAATAATCTTCCCCCACCTAAAGGATATCATATCTCTTATCGATCAAGGAACTATGTAGCACATACTCCACCTAAAAAGTAGTGAGAATAAGCCAAGCCTAACTATGACATTGTGGAAGACATGAAGAAAATCAAAGCTAACATTACTATGTTTGAATTATTACAAATTTATAATCAAAGGGAGTTGCTTTTGAAATAATTTTCAAGTAATAAGGGGAAAGAATATATGAAAATGTCTAATGCACATGTTGATTTATATAAGGAAAAAACTAAGACTCCACCCTTTCTCATAATAGATATAATCTTTGATAAGAACTAACATAATTTTTTGGTTGATTCAGGTGCCTTTAAGAATGTCATGCCATATGTTATCTACCAATAGTTGGGTCTTACACCTGCCAAATCCAATCAGAAGATAGTCCAAATAGATAAAATAGAGGTGAAAGTAGTAAAGGAGATGAATCATATACACATACAATTGGCCTTGGACACAAGGATTCAACAATTCATTGATATCCAAGTGGTGGATATACTAGATGCATATGGCATGCTAATAAGCTAAGACTGGTCGAGGACACTCAATGGTTATATGGAAACCAATTGTTCTCACATGTGGTTACCATGGTGTGTTCTACCTAAACAAATAAGAATTGAGTGATAACCCAAGATGGCACATATGATTACTAAGTATAACCGAACAAGTGAGGTCCTCTACAAGGAATCAAAAATGGGAGTTTATTGACTGGGTAAAGAAGAAAGGGTCCACAATAACCTCTATATTAACATGCTCAATGCGCAATAAATTGTATAATTAGACCAGTTAGATGAACGTGACTATTATTGTGCCTCAATAATGGTCTCATTTCAATATGCATCTCTAACATGTGATAATTTGACATCCAATGACTTAAGAAAAAATGAAGAGTTTTGATGATCTTTATAAGATGAAACAACCTTTCTAGATAAATCTAGTCTTGCTTCTCCCACAGAAAATTTATCTATAATGTCTTTTTCAACTGAAAGACTTAACATAGGCTAGTTTGTGAATGAAGACGTGAAACAACATGACCTTAGGAAGATCAAAGAATTTATCTTAGGCTATTCCAATGTGGAAAAGATAAATTTGGATACCCCTAGACCTACCCCTAAAACAAAGAATCTAGATAAAGGACCATCATGAACCAAGAAGAAGAATGAATGCTCAATCAAAGATGAGAAAATACACCAAGAGGTTAACATTGAATTTTCACTCCCACTGAAAAGACCACTAGCCTATTTTCATGATAGAACATGTTTTGATGTAGCGAACTCTGACTTGTGGACCTTGAAATTTGATGGTGCTAAGTCCAAAAGTAGATGTGATGTTGGAATATAATTGGTTAATCCAAGGGGGAAATCGATCTAGCTACATACCACCTATAATTTACTTATATAAATAATGTGGTTGAGTATGAGGTGTTAGTATGTGGACTTCAGTTCACCTTGAAAAAGAAGGTGAAGAACATTAGAGTATAGGGTGACTTAGATTTAGAGATCAAATAAGTGAGGATCCAGTATTCATGTAACAATATGCATTTATCAAGATACCACAACTAGGTCTAGAACCTAATAGAATATTTTTATGCATTTGGCATTCAAATTATGCCCAGACAAAATAACCACATAGTAAATGTACTAGTGACTAATGTAAGTACTCTTGAACCTATTGTTAATTCAAGAATGAGAAGATTATCAATAAATTTGGTCTCTACTCCCTTAGACCCTAATAATATTACAGAAAAATCAAGTGTTTAATGATGACCAATGCATCTTAGAATTCATTACCAATACAGAGGTATTTCCTAGTTAGATCATTGATGAAGATGGTTCAGAATACTTTGAGCTAGATGAGGATGGGACCATGAATCTAAAAATTAACAGCATACCCAAATGGATGGTCTCACTTGAGATACTATTCGACATGGATTATCAAAGGGAAAAGGATAAGTCTATCAATGTTAAAGGCATGTTGCATTAACATTTCAATTTGGGTAATGTAAATGATCCAAAAAATGTGTTTCTAGGCACAGCTAGTACCCCACAATAGAACCGAGAAATGATGCAAGATCTTAGAGATTTTATAGATGTGATTGCATGGAACTATGAAGATCTGAAAGTCTTCAACAACTCCATATTGAGTACACCATCCCCCTGAAGTTGGGATTCAATCCCTTTAAGTAGAGATAAAGGTTGGTTAATCCACTACTTAAGCAACTAATCTTTAAATAAGTGTAAACATTGCTTACAGTGAGAATCATATTTCCAGTTAGGTACTCCACATGGGTTGCAAACTTGGTATCGATGAGGAAGAATAACAAGGAGATCAGACTTTGTTTTTATTTTTTAAATTTTAATAAAGCATATGAAAAGGATAAATACCCTTTGCCCTTATTATATGAAGTTCTAAAAATTATTAATGGAGCTCAGATGATGTTCTTCTTGGATGGATACTCCAATTATAATTCGTTAGTAGTCTATTATGAGGATCTAAACAAAATAGCATTCACGACCAAGTGGGGCACCTTCACTTACAAAAGAATGCCTTTTGGCCTCATTAATTTTAGGGCCACATTTCAAAGGGTCATGGAAATAGTTTTTAAAGGCATTATGGGCAAGTGTATTTTGGTATACATGGATGACTTGATAGTCTTCTCAAAATACAGAGGTGACCATGTTAGAGATTTGAAGAGAGTACTTAAAAAATGCAGAGATCATGGGATATCATTAAACCCAAATAAGTGTATATTTGGGGTCACCAAAGGGAAGCTATTGGGCCATATCATTTTTGAGTGGGGTATATCAATAAACCCTAAGATAATGTAAGTTATTTTGGAAATCCCATTGCCCATCATGAAGAAGGATCTGAAATAATTTTTGGCAAGATTAACTTCATGAGGAAGTTCATCTCTAGATTTGTAGAGATAGTTAGACCTCTAAATAACATTCTCAAGAAGGATGTTGAAATTAAATATACAAGTAAAGCACAGGTATATTTCACCCAAATCAAAGAGGTAATTTTGTGCACACCAATGTTAATCAACCTTGATTACACGTAGCCTTTTTATATTTACTCCATCACTTTAAAGCATTCATCCGCTAATATTTTGACATAGAGAAAAGAATCTTGAGATGAATGACCTGATTCATTTATGAGCTCCCCTTTGAGGAATATGGAATTAAGATATGATTTGAAATATAAGTAGGCCTTTGTGTTAATCAAGGTTGTCAAAAAAAATTGATGTTACATATTACGCAGTAAAGTCTTCATTGTTGTGTTGGACCCAACAGTCAAATCCATGTTAATGCAAAACAAATTAGGTGAATAAAGAGATAAGTGGATTAATATCCTTCAATATTCTAACCTTAAACTTTAGTCAATTAGTATTGTGAAAGGATAAAGACTTATCAAAACTATGGTAGAATTAGATCCATAAATCACTTGTCAGTAATATAGGATTGAAGACATCACTAATGATGATTGGTACAAAAACATAGTTCAATATCTACTTAACAACAAGTGCCCCAATCATTTGAACTTTACACAAAGAAGGGCATTGCACTTGAAGAGAAACAACTTTATGATAAAATTTGGCATGCTCTACAGAAGGAACCACCAAGGCATTTTTCTGAGGTGTCTTAATAGAGATGAAGCAATAGGCATGCTTAGTGATTTTCATGGAAAATATGGGACTAGACATGGTTCAAGTGATACCATAACCATCCAAATATTGAGAGAAATCTATTACTAGGTGCATCTCTTGAAATTGCCATACATGCCAAATAGTTGTACATAGAGAATGTACACCAACAATGCTTTTATTACCAGTAGTTGAAGCTCGATCATTTATAAATTAGGGATTGGATTTTAGTGAAGTGATCAACAAGAATTCATCTGTAGGACATAAATTCATTCTCATATCCATGGACTACTGCACTCATTGGTTTGAGGCTCAACCACTCAATAATTTCAAGACTGATGTAGTTATGTAATTTATGAAGGAGCACATCGTCACAAGGTTTGGTATGTCTTATGCACTAGAATGTGATAATGGACCAAATTTTTTATCTTTATAATTCCTAGAATGGGCATACGATCACCAGGTAATCCTCAAATTTTCTTCTAATTATTGTCTACAAGGAAATAGACTAGTTGAGTCAACTAATAATAATTTGATAAACATAATTAAGAGGGCACTAAAAAATAATCCTAGGATTTGGCTTAATGTTTTAAAATTTGCATTATGTGTTGATAGGAGTAGAATTAAAACAGCGTTAAGCACTTCTCCTTACCACTTAATTTATGGCCAACACCCTATTTTTTAGTTAACTTAAAGATTCCTACCTTTCAATTTATGACTGATTATTTGGGAACAAATGCTCAAGTAGAGGCCAACCTCTTGAATCTTATGCACTTGGATGAAAAATTTGATGCAGCCTTGTTTCACTTCAGTAAACACCAAGGGATTATCAAACTTTGGTTTGACAAATGACCCAAATCAAAAATATTTTTGGGTCTTAAACCTTGTCCTTATGTGGGACAAAGATCATGAACAAAAGGGATAACATAAAATTGATGCCTTATGTCTACATCCCTATCTGATATCTAAAATCCTAGGCAAGAATGCTTTCTACCTAAGGTATCTAATTAGTGAGGATGTCCCATTACCCATCAATGGACAATTCCTCAAACACTAATTTTAAGCCTAAATAGACTTGGAATAGCTTGTAAATACTTTTGTATTTCTTTTTGCTTTTTTGTTTACTTTTATTCATGTCTCATGTTTTAATTTAGGTTTACTTTCATTAATTTGTGTTTGTTTGCTTTGATTTTTGGTACTTGGTTTAGTTGTGTGGTATTGGTGTTTGAGTTGAACATGTTGTTTTAACCTGAGGGTTCCCATACTTTTGAAATTTTTGATAAATGAGTGACTTGTATGTAAGTAGCACAAATGACACTCCTATGTGGTAATTTGAAATTTTGTGTTTGTATGCTTGCATACAGTATTGTATTTGTATTGCATTTTCAAAATGTTGAAGGCCACTGATTTGAAATAGAACATATAGATTTAGAAAGGCCTCTTTTATTGTTTGAAGACCATAAAATCCACTAAATTAAATATATGAAGGAAGAGTGCATCACCACTTTAAATCATAATTTGTCTTATTTGTCATGAGCTTTCTTATTCTCTCTTAAACTCATGGCTTGGTCCCCACCCTTCCAAAGATGAAAAAGTAAAATATCTTTCAAAAGAAGTTGAACTAAAATGCAAAAATTGAAAATTCTCCTTGAAAGGTTGATCTTGGCAACCTCCATCATGGTATTTATGTCATGGTTGGCAGTGGAGCAAGGCCTTCAAAAGGGACTAGATGTATCTTTGTCAGGGCTATGAATGTATGGCTTGTAGCAAAGCAATACCCATGCCATTCCCCCCTTAAGCCAAATTGTAAAATATATCTCCTTTTAGAAGTTTTTATCATTTAAGGAAGTTTTATTTATTGTGTGTGCATGGAAAGTAATTGAAATAATCACATGGCACAAACATCGATGGTCATTATCTAGAATTGCAATGTATTATGTCATGTGTTGAAGCAAAAAAAATTTCCTTGACATTTTGATTTTGTTTTGGATTATTACTTGTAGATAATGTTTGTTTTTGAATGAGAACTTGAGATTCTGGTTTTTTGAGATACTATGTAGTATCTCCCCACAAGAGTCACCATTTTTTTATTGCACAACACACCCCATTTCTAGACTAAAAATGGAGACCCTTTATTTCTTGAGGGATATGAATGTTTCTACATCCATTCTAAGGGACCTTTCATATTTGAGAGTTTTCTTGGGAGTGGGATTTTGCATCTTTGTGAATGGTTAAATTTGATCAGTGTATGTGTTTACTATGGGATTTATGTCTAAACCTTGAGTAAAGAGATTTTCAATCTCTATGATATAGGTCTTAGTTTATTGTCATTTGAATAACCCATCTATCTTTAGTCTTTTAGGGCATACTTGATTTCTAAGTTATTCCAAACTCAACTCAACTGAGCCCTTATCAGTTGAGCTCAAGTCCCTTGAGCCTGAGTTACCTGAGTCAATCTCTGCCAAGTTTGCAGTCTATTGAATCAAGTCAATTTGACCATGTCTTCAAAATTTGAACTCAATGCCTTAGCATTTTTCTTTGTTCCAAATCTAGGCCTTGAGTATTTTGATTCCCACTAGACCTTTCCATGTGTTACTATGAAATTTTTTGAAGTTATGGGCCAATGTAAAAAAATTATAAGTCTGAAAAATTACTAAGTTAAAGTTTCCCCATAGGGGCTCGATATCGCATTGTGTGGCATGATCCCGATAACCCAAGACAAAGAGGAATTCATCAAAATTGTAATAGTTATGAGGCCTCAAGGGCCTGAGAAGTCACCATATGGGGACATACAAGGAGCCTAAGACCATGGAGACTCTATAAATAGTCTAAAGCCTCAAATCCCCCAATGTCTCAAGAGGTCACCACATGGATATTTATTGGGTGCTTAAAATGATAGAAGACCATAAATGGGCCAATAGTCCCATGGCCCTAAGGTCCCAAGAGGCTAGAAAGTGGTAACTTTTTATGAGCCTAGGACCATAGAGACTAAATTGATTTAAAATAGTGAGCTTAAAGGTCTATCTCACTAGGAGGATGCCACATGGCATCATCTCACATGCCTAGACCAAAGACCTTGCTTGACGAGGGGCTACTACATGACACCTTAATGACGTCAGAATCCCCCTGAGCTTAAGTTTGATGATTGTCTACCCACCACCAAGCCATAAACCCTGACCCTCTAGGCTAATAAGTATGTGCCACATAGAACTTGATAGGCTTAAATTTGATGGCCATCTTGAGTTTCAAAACTATCAAAGGCTTGAAGAAAGTGTTGACCAATTAAATGCTAAATTTCCATTGGCTTAGTGGGATTTGTGATGATATTGTTTTATTTTAAATGCTCGATCAGAATTAATGATATATTTGTATATGCTTTATACATATGGAAAGGCATGTGCTTGAGTCAAAAGTTGATTAATGTGAATGTCTATACCAAAATAACAAAAAAAAATGTTCATTTCTTGCATTCGGTCTAAATTGGTTAAATTCATGATTCAATCATATTAATGTTTTTGCCTTGTCATTTCTTTGATTTATGCTTAACCATTTTGTTTGATCTTGTAAGGTTCATCTTTTGATTTAAGCCATTGATTTGGATGTATGTCCTCATCAAGGAATATGAACCCTCATCTAAATCATAACGTATAAAAACAAACTTGGATTAGTGTAACATGAAATATCATTTGCAAATCATGAAGCACAAGGCAAAGAGGGTGGGCCAAAGTATGTATTTTGTAATGAAGAAGATACATGAGACGGCTCCAAACCAATGAGAAAGTGATAGATGGAAATTGTTGGATGGGATGGTGGATCCCAAAGTAATCAATTGGTGATCAAATAATGATGGCATGGCCTCTAACTACAAATCATGGGCATGCCTTCAGATCTATCAAAAAATTAAGACCCTAAACTACATTTGCTCAATAAAAAATGAATGTTTGTAATTGCCCTGTTAGTGGGATAAGCTGGTAGTCAAGGGAAGGGTTGACCCCTTCGTGTATATATTGTTTTTTGAGATCCTTTCCTAAGGATAGCAATGTTTAGGATAAGAGGATGTTGTGCCTGGATAGATTTTATGAATTTTAATAGAGAAATATAAAACTAGACATACTTTCATGTATGTTTTTATTTTTTAGGATAATCTCTCCCTTTCTCCTATTTTAGTCTTGTTATTATAGAATTGTTTATTACTCTTCAATGATTGTAATCACTTAATATGATTAATCAAAATGTATATCCTAATATTTGAAAGGTTGTTAAGAATTTAAATCCATATCATATGCATGTATATAGTGGTCATAGTCTTTTCCTCTTATCTAGTCAGCTTCCTAAACTCTCGCACCATCCTTGGGTTGAAGTTGTGTTAAGTCTGGATCAACCAAAGATTGGTTTTTAGTGAGTGGGCTCGATCAGAAATTGTAAGGACATCTTCAGTATCAATAGTATTTTTATCTCTTTATCTATTATCTTTTGTATTTTTCTTATATGATGAGTTAATCTAGATTGAAAAAAATATGAATATGCACACTAATCTTGGTTGTTAAATCATGTTTGTCACTGTTTAAGCATTGTTGAATATATGCATGCACTAAACTATTTGGAAATCAATTATTTACTTGTCTTTATCTTAAGAAATAGTGATTTATATATGAGGATAGGCCCTGTGAGCACTATCTAGGGAACATATTGCCATCGAGACTTAGTTTGTTAAAAATGCCCCTTGAAATAGAATGGTTACACATCAACCTGTTGAGTGAATGGCATCATACCAAGCCTGGTACATTTAGACCTTGGGGAACATTTTCTTAAAGGGGTCTTTTTCCTTTCAGGAGAGGCATAGTCTTAAAAAAACCCTGCATAATTATTGTTGTGTCAAAAACACCATCAACAAAATTGATGGAGATTAAGAAGATGATGTTGTTGGAGTTGTTTCTAAAGAAGTCATAGCTAAGATTGTATGGGTTATTGAGTGGATGTGATGGCCATTTTATAATGAATCTCTTGATTGATTTTGTTTGGATGGAAGAACTATAGTTATTGAATGATGTCTACAATAGAACTGTCAAAATGTGACATGCCATTTTTGAACAATGTCTAGTCAGTGAGAACTTCCCACACCATACTGATCATTATGTACAGTGAGACTTAGCACACCATCAGATTTTAAATATCATATTCTTATGTGATGGTGAGGAATGCCCTAACATTTGACACTTTCTATTATATTTCTAAGGATAACACTTCCAAGTGATCTACATGCCTCTACATTTGAATGCCATTAAATGTATTCTATAACATCTCAATTTTAAAAGTTTGTAACTTATGCATGAAATTGTCTCTTGATTCAAGTGACTACTTAATTATTATGTCTAATGCATTAGAGGTAGATTGATCCTCCGTTACTACTTTGGCTTTGTCCACCTTGTTGAACTTTGGTTTTGCCTCAAACCATGTAGTGTTCAACTTTTATTTCTATTTGAGCATGCCTTGGGCTATCTATTGTGCTTGGAGTGCATTCATATCCAAGAATTGCTCATATTCTTCTAGTAGCTAAAAAATTGCCTATGTTTCTATATTAATGTTCTGACCCTATGTATGAAGCTATTATAGCTTTTGTGCAGCGAGCTAGTCTTTTATGAGCTAGGATAGGAGGGTTTTGAGTTGCTTATCTTTATGCATTACTTGATCACCCAAGGCTTGAGTGACCAAAGCAGAGAAGGTGTTATCAATGATTTGATGAGATTTGGTAAGTTGAAGGTGTAGGTCTACATTTTTCTCCCTTGACTACAATGTCTCTTGTTATAATGAAGAATTCATCTGGGTCATAGACTCCTTAAAAGTAGTTTTTCTTTCAATTTCCTTTGATAGTGGAAGTTGGTAAACATCAAGAGATGTTTCTTGCATTGTTATGACTAGATCCTCAAAGTCACAATCGTGAAAGGTCCCTTCTTGGTTTGTGTCATCGATAGAGAAAAAAAATTCATCAAGTTAAGGTTACAGATACATCCCATAATTATTGGTTGGGTAATTATTGTTTGTGTTGATAAGCATCCTCTTATGCATCCCTTTAATTGGTCTTCGAGCCTTGTGATGTAGAAGGTGGATAGACTTTAGGTATTGCACCCTTATTTAAATACTTTATGGTCATTTTATTATGAATTGTTCCTGTGTTTTACACTTTACTTCTGAATTTGCTTTGGCAGTTGCCTCTTCTTGCTTCTTGGTAGCTTGCTCTTTAACCTACCTCTGTATTTCCTCATCCTATTTATGCAAGACTTCTTTTAATTTTTCTTCTTATTCATCCTTTGTTGTTGTGTCAGCGTTAGCCTTTTATTTCTATATTATTTGCACTTTTAAAGTGCTTGTTCTTTTTATCTTTTATCGCAACTTCTTCATCTTGTTTATTCTTCTCTTCCTCTTATTTATTCCTTTGCTCTTCCTCTTCAATAGCCTTGTATGCCACCTCTTCCTTCCTCTTATTATTTTCATATTTATTTCTCTCCTTCGTAGCCTTCTTCACACCCACATTTTGATTCGTTTCTACTTGAGTTACTCTTTAGTAGATTTTTCTTGTGCTACAAGATCTGCTTGTATGGTTAGCTACTCTAAATATTGTTGTTTAGTCTCTTGCAGGTCCTACATTAGAGTTGGTGAGTCAGGTTCTGAGAGTGACTATGAAGTAGAGGATGAAAGGGGTGACTCCATCATGGTGCACCTATGTCTTGATGATTTTGGCCTAGTTAATGGGGAAAAAAGTATTCTTGAGCCATTTGTAGGCCTGAATTATCTCGTAGAGTTGTTATCTAAGCACGTGAGCTCCGTGTGGCTCAGAGTCCTCCACAAGATGTATTTCATCAAAGGAACCATACATAATACAATATTTGGTGATATACAAGGCACAACATCGGACCTAAGCTTGCATATTAATGGTTGAAGTGGGCTTTTTTGGTGTTTTTGGCTTATTTGATCCACTAAATATCTTACACCTAGTATTTCTTAAAAAATCATAGTCATCTTATGTGTGCATTCTTGTTCTTCCACCATTGTATCAACAAATATTGACTCAAGAGGTGCTAGAATGTCCGCCAATAAGATCTTTGGAACATTATTTCACACTTGTCAAATGCACACTGCATTCCAAAATAAAAACCCTTTTTATTTTTCTTCTTCATAGACCTCATTGCCTACATCTTCAATCATATATTTATACACATTCTCCCTTATGACTCCCAAATGAGTCAAGTCATATTTTACTATGATATGTGGAATAGTCCTATCAAAAGTCTAAGATTTAGTGTTACATGTCTTATTCTTCGGAGGAGGTGGTGAAGTTTTGTGCATTAGTGCCTTCCTCTTCCTTGCAATAGTCTGTAATGGATTAGTTTATGTCTCCAATGGTGTATGTGCCTCTACTTGTGGTTGTGTTGTTCATGTTTGGGTTGAAGGTTGTTGTGCTCCCAAGGGTATAGATTGTAGTGGTAGAACAGAGCATTAGCTAGATCTTTTTTATCATAGGACTTCGGCTTGGGAATCCAACATCTTAATAAATAAGGGTAAGGAATGTATTGGTGCATTAGGGAGCTTATGGACCCTAATTTGGATCCCATCATGAAGCTTTATGACTAAATCATGTTGCCCCAAGTATTGCATAACATCAGTGGCTATGAGAGGGTGAGAAAGAATGAATTGTTAAATTCCACCCACCATGCATTGAATCTACCAAGTTGGTCATAGTACTAACCTATTCTACTCCAGGTAATGTTGGAAAATGCAATTATAGGCTAGAAATCCATGCCTAGGTTGGATAGGCCATCTAGAGACTTCCACTGAGTAAAGCAAAAGAGTACCAAGAACTGATATTAGAACACCTGTGATGTTCTACTGACAACTTTCTCAATGTTTTTAGTGAGTTTGAAGACCAAAAATTGTGGCCACTTTAAATCTTCTTGTGGTCAAATCATTTGATATGCGATATCTATGACTTCTTTGGTAGCTTGTCTGGTACTTTTGGTAATCTATCAAAAGTGTTTGTTTATGCATTCAGATATAATGCACACTAAACTATACTCCAACAAGTTGATAGATATCCCCCTGGATGCCCTTCTGTGTTTTTCCTTTTTGTCAGAATGAATGGGATGAGCCTTGGATTTAAATTGGAGTAGATATTTTCCATGAGCTAGAAGTCATGTTGCATGTTCCATAGTTTTCGGATTGATGAATATTGTGATATCCTGAGAAATATAGATTGCACCTTCATTATATCACCTAATAAGTGTCATCATTACTTCATCCAATTACCCAAATGTAGGGATTTTGATGTGTTTCTCCACATTAGATTATCACAAAGGGTGTTGAAGAGCTAGGAGTCCCACTTATGCTACATTTGGTTGATCTAAAACAAACAAATTTGCCTCCACTATGTCAATAAAGTCAAATTAATTTGGATCATGATATCTTATTTATGTAAGCCCAATACCAATCCCCATTTCTTCCTTTTGTGCATCATTGAGGGGAGTCAAAAAATTTGTATGATCCATGTTTGTTGTTTTAATTAGGTTTTAGTAATTCCTTCAGCTGCTCTAATGTTAGCAAACAATTTGGGTGCAATTGAATGAATTATGCACAATTCACAGAGGGCTCTTGTTCTCAACAATGTGTAATTTCATGGTGTTATACATGCCCCTATTTATATAATTTTTCCCACTCGTATCCATTTGACACATCGCTTTGAATATGTTGAGTTTTTCATGCCTCATTTTTTTGCTTGCCTTAATTGTAATCAATTGTTGATGATGTGATGGTGGTGATCCAATGACTCAGAGCATTGGTTTGGTTGATGTGATGTGTCATCTTTTTCATCATCCAATTTATTTTATTAAACACCCCTAAGTGTGATATGCGATCCATTTTTGGGAAATATGTAATCTTTCAAGTACATTGTTATTAACAACTTCTTTAATGACCGTTTATTTCCCTTTCTCCATACCTTGTTTTTCAGCACCTCGTTCCTAGACTTAATTGATGATTTCATATTGAATTTACATTACGATTTTCCTTCCATATTGGGTTGGTTATGAGATCACACTCTGTAAGTTTGACTTTTTTGCCTTAGTTATGAAGTCCTACGATGTCTTACGATGTAGAGATTTCATTGTATAAAAACACACAAACCTAAAACAAAAATAAAAAATAATGCATTAAACAAAAATCCTAAACTAGATGGTGTTATTTAACACCCTCTCTCAATTTTTGGTGGGATCATATAAATATTATTGATGTAAGACTTAAGCCTGCATCCATTTACACATCCTAGTAGAATGGTTCCCTAAATGTCTTTTAATATAATTATTTCTTGCAGTGAAATGTTATGAATGATATAGGGTCCCTTCCATCAAAGGTGCAGCTTGCCCGAAAATGCTCTAAATTTTCTATCATATAGTGAGACTACCTATTTTGGGAAAAAATCCTTGGATCACAGGTTGTGATCATGCCACACTTTCTGACTTTACTTACTAACTTCTTGTGTCTATTGTGCTATTTGCCTATTTTTTTACATCCTTGTTAAATCCATTAACCATGCCTAAACATAATTGTGATCTCCTAGTCACATGATTATTAAAATGCATAGACTAGGAAATATATGTTCCATTGGCATGACTACGTCTAGTCCATAAACCAATTGAAATAGATTGAAACATGTCCCATGCTTTTAATTTATTCTATATGCCTGTAGGATCACAAAATTTAAATCTTCCCAATCATTCCCTTGCACATTACATATTTTTATGAGCATCTTACTAATGACTTTGTTTTATGCCTTTGCCTGTCTATTAGCTTGTGAATGATATGTTGTGCTTATATGGTGCGAAATCATAAACTCCTATATTAGAGTCTTGATGGTGTTGTTTAATAAATGCCTTCCTCTATCACTAACCAAATTAAAAGGATATTCAAATTGATTTATAATAGTTTCATACAGGAAATTGGTTGTGTCCTTAGACTGTAACTTGGCATCGCAATAGTTTATACCCATTTAGTGAAATATTTTAGCATAGTCATGATGTATCTTACATGATTGCACTTATTTTTTAGGTTGATTGGTCCTATAATTTTGATTCCCCACTGTTCAAAGTATTGTTTATTTAGTATAAGATTCAATGGAATTTCATCTCTTTGATTTGGTTTCACTATCCTTTGGCAAATGTTGTAGTGTTTAGCTTCTCGGTGTGCATCTATATAAAGAGTAGACCACCATAATAAAATTTACAATATAAACATTATGGTTTAATCACTTGTGAAATGTCCACCTGTGAATCCTTGATGTGCCTCTTGAATAAGTTGTGGTTGTTCATGCTCTAAATCCACTATGCACAGTATATCACCTTTCCCTATTTTGTATATAAATCCATTAATAATGCTAAATGGAATAGCTCTTGTGATCAATTATTTTTATCCTTTTACACATATTACATAGGGAAAATACATTTTTTCAATAAATTAGTGATGTCTTCCATGTTCTTAGGGATAGCAGAAACATAAAACAAATGAGCATCTGGTGATTTATCTTGATGTTCCACAGGGTATTCTCCATTATGTATATGGATTAAGTGGTCTGCTCCTACATTCTCCCTCCCAAGTTTCACATTGATTATGAATTGTAACTTTTGAAATATCAACAACCATTGAGATATCTTTCCTCCCAACATTAACTTATTTACATGTATCATAGACCCTGGTGATCAATGAATAATTTAAATGACATTGATAGAAGGTAGTGCCTGAACTTATACAATTCAAACACCATTACTAGAGATTCCCTTTCTCTATTCATATAATTATTCTCTGCAACTAAGAATTTGTGACTTATGAAGTGAATGGGATGGTCCAATATTTCATCTCCTAGTTGTGCGAGAACATCTCCTACCACAATTCATGAGACATCAACATGAATGTGAAAAGGTTTTCTTCAGTCATGAAAGACCAAAATGGGAGTTGTTACCAGTCTCTACATGAGATCGACAAATGTTGCTTGCCACTCCTTAGTCCATTCAAATGTGGTATATTTACATAGTAACTTTTTCATAAGGGCAGATATAGTTGTGTATCCTTTTCTAAATTTTATACAATATCCTATATTCCCTAAGAAATATATCACCTCTATAGAACTTTTAGGAGGTTTAACACACACAATTACTATGATTTTGGCTTAGTCCACCAAAATTCCATCATTGCATACTATATGCCCCCACAAAACACTAAAAGCTATGAAAATAAGCACTTTTTTAGGTTTATTATAATGCACATAGCTTAACACCTTTCCAACATCAGCGTCAATTTGGATAGATGGTATTTGAACAAAGAAAATATATCCCAATCATCTAATTAAACTTCTAATCATGGATGAAGTCCTTAAATGCAATGACCATAACCCTAAAAAAGATAGCAAGGGAATTTTTCAACCCAAACAACATCACCTTGTATTCAAAATATCCCCATTCTATTGTGAATGTGGTTTTATCATGATCTTTTTTTGCAATCAATATTTGATGGTAGCCACTGAACCCATTTATAAAAGAGTACACTTCATGTCCTACAACTGACTCCAAGACTTCATTTGTAAATATAATTAGGAATGGATCATCAATACAAGAATTGTTTAGTGCACAATAATCTTCACATGCTCTAATTTCTTCAGACTTCTTAGGTTGAACCAACATTGAGCTAACTCATTCTTATTTTTCCACTATGTATATAATGTTTACATCTTGCATTTGATCTAGTTCAGCTCTTACCTTCAAGTTCATGTTGGGATTTAACATGTATGGTTATTTTTTCACGGGCCTCACACACTCTTTTAACTTTATGTGCATCTTTCCTAAGGAAAGATCTACTCTTTTCACTTCTGTGAACTTAGTTGGGAATACATATTGGTAATCTCACAGGAGTTGTAATCCTTGTAAAACCTCATTACGTGTCCAGTAGTCACCCAACATCACAAGTTTTGGTGCAGACTCTATCCCAATATTTACTACCAACTTCTTTAATGGCTCATGGTATATTTTTTTGAAACCACTTGGAATGGATTATTTCATTTTTATTTGTTCTTCTCACTCTTGAATATTAAGATTTCACATTTATTGATCTTCATTTTGGTCTGTGACTTTGGCTCTAGGCTCCACTTCTCGTTATGGCTCAAAGAATCCCTTCAAATCTAAGTCTTCATAATTATCATTGGACTCAACATGTTCCTCCTCATCCATGATTCAATTTCAATATTGTATCATAAGTTATTCTCTCTACTTATTCTCCTTATATCTTTTCAAGGTTGCATTCAAGCCCTTAACCACTTCCTCATGCGAAGTGGAGTCTAGTGTACCGTTAATATCCTCTATGCAACCATGGCATAAAAATATATTTAACTTATACAGATCTTAGTGTACCATGGGATTATCATCTTTAAAAATAAATGTCTAAATAAAGCATTTTTGGATTTGTGACCAATTCTTAGTCTCCATTATGCATTCTTGATGCATGTACCAAACTATTGGGAGTGTAGTCAATGTATACATGAATACATGTACCCAATATTTAAGTTTTATGCCTTGTTCAGACCACACATCTACACACCTATGGATATACATCTCCAAACACTACCCTTCTTTGAAAAATGGCCAATGTTCCTAGACAATAGTTGGTATTTGAAATTGTGCTCACAAAAACTCATAAGCCTCATCTTAATGCAACCAATTTATTCCACATGCTGACCACCAAGTCAAAATAATTCAATTCAATTCATATTTTAATGCACTCACTCTCTAATCAATATTCATTACATGATGTTCCAATATAAATATGAATGGATCCAAGTTTTTAGCTACAAAATATTGAGGCAGTTGGTGTTTTGTATCAAAAACCATGCACATCAGATGTACCTCATGATCTCATCTTACCTAGTTCAACATGTGGGTGTGTGAATCACCACTTATTAAAGACATCATCTCTCATGGTAAAATACCTTATTTTGTTGGCTTAATTTAGTACATATCTGTCACACCTACTTTGTATAATAAATCTATTTTAGACCTAGTCAGTGATCACACAAATGGTGACTTACAGTCTTCTATTTGAAATTATAGAATTGGTGCATTTATTATCATAGTACTAGAAAATAGCTATTCATTTTGTTGAGGCTTCTATTTTGAATGGTAAATTTGATATTTTTTAGCTCATAGTGTGTTGGGCTTGGATTCTTAGCTCTCCTTGAACCAACTATTATCTTCGTATGCAAAAGGTTAATTTGGACCCTTAGGTATAATATAGGGCTTGATCTCATGTTTAATTGGGGGAATAATGATAATTCTATCCCCTTGGTGCACCTCTAACTCATTGTGCATTGTATTAATGGTCATCTGACCATTATAAACCCACTTCTCACCAATCAACGCAAGGTAGTGTGTTTCATCAATCTTCATATTAATTACTTCAAAATATCCTCGCTAGCTCAGGTCTATAACTTTGATCTCCACATCTTCAATATGACCAATAGGCTATGCCATGCCATAATATATGAGGCTTAGAGTTACTAGACTATTGTTGAACCTTACTTGTCCAATAGCTTCCCATGTAGATCGAGGGATCATATTAATTGTGATTTTAAAGTCAAACACATCATTTGGTACTTCATACCTTGCTAGCTCAATATCCATATGAGAGTCAACATCTTAGGGCATCTTATTTTTCACATACCATACTACCTTTTTAGTGCATTGTTGACCCCTTTGTGCGTGCTTCAATAAGTTATGCAAAAGGTTTATAATACTCTATAATATGTATTCATTTTGTAGAGTATTTAGGAGTTTGAGAAGATCAGTCATGGAAGTAACTACTCTATTTGGTCTCATGATGCACACAATTTTCCCATACATATGTGCATCAATAGTTTTAGTATTACCTTCTGATGCAGCATGTTGTTGAATGTTCTATATAACTTGAGTTGCTTGGCACATCATACCCCATTCTATTTTAGGATCATGATATTTATCTTGTTGGACCTTCATGATTCTCTATTCATGTGGCATATCTAAAGGAGGTGATCCCTACTATGCATGTTTTTTTAATGTGACTACATGTATATATGTAGGATCCATACGGTGTGGATTAATCAAATTCACAATTTTCAAAAGCTCTCCTTTGATTTTCTAATACTGGACAATCCTTAGTGTGGTGTTGTTCTGAAACTATGTAATAAACACAATGCATTTGCCTTTGAGGATTAAAGAGGCAATTATGTGTGAAGTGATTCTACTCCCCACACAAATAACATAAAATTAATTTATGTGCCTATTGTTCACCCTAGTTGCAATTACCACCTTAGTATCCACCTCAGTAGCCTCCTCTACATCCACCTTATTTTTGTTGGAAGCCCAATCCTAACTATTGTTGTCCCCTGTATCCTCCTTGCCTCTATAGAAAGGCCTAACATTTTTGTCCATCATATCCCTCTTACATTCCTTGGGGAGGATATGGAGTCATTTTGTTTTTTGTTGTTATGCAATGCAATGTTCCAAGGCTATTGATATTAGAGAGATGGAGGGTTCCATCATGATTGGTATTAAGGAGAATGCAGACTCTATGGTGTCCAACTTGTGAAATCTTGAGTTTGATACTTTGGTGAGGTTGTCACCCATATATGATTAGTCTACATCACATAAATCATGTCTACATTTGGGCTTGGGATTCTTGGATTTGTAAAAGAAATATGTTATGTTGCAACTACAAAGACATTCTTGGTGATGTCTTCCTTTAATTCTTGTTGTGCTCAGTAATTCTTATAATCATGATTATGTGATTTGAAAAAGTTGCAGTACAAAGTCTAAGGTTGTTGAATGTATTATTATAATAAATGACATTTTCTAGTCATATGCCCTACTATATGGCAGGTTTCGCATAATTCTGTTTTAACTTTTGGGCAGTCTTTTCAATGGTATCCCTCTTTTCCACATTCTATGCACTAGAGGTGTAGCTTGGGCCTGTTATTTTCATGTAGCTCCTCCATCTTATGTAACACAACATCAATATTTACATCCATCGTTATAGGGAGTTGTGGGTTATCTCCATAATCCTTGATTTTTTCCACATGAAGTGCAGCTATCTGAGCATCTACCTTATTATCAAACTATGTCTAAATAATGTCAAACTTAATTTAAGGTCATAGGGATTCTACAAACCATGTAGCCTTATCTTTATTCTATAATATAAAGTCTACCCTATTCGTTATATCATAAAATCTATGATCATAATCCCACACTAATTCATCTAATTTCTATTGAATGTCTTTTAACTCTTGAATTGTTTGACTCGCACATTTCTTTACTTTGAATTCACCTATCAATTGGTCTTTGACATCCTAAAAATTTAGTTTGGCAGTGTCTATTTTGTTGTTATAGATCCGATGAGCTCACACTTCTTTGCATCGTATATAGTTATATTTTTAATTTGCTTCATTTCATAAGTTAGCAGATATTGTTTAGGGTTAATAATATGTTGAAAGTATAATAGAACTGTAAAATCGTAGAGTGTAGATGAAGTATAAGTATGTGATAGATATCAACTAGTATAATGTATTATATTTTGGATGTATTCAAACTATGTGGGCATTCCAAAATTTTATGGAATGCGAATGTACTCATTCACATCCAAATCAAAAGGATGGAATGTGAGATGACAATGAATTGTAAAATCATGTATAACATATAGAGATTTGTTGATGGCTTTCATGGATGTCTTTTATCCTCGTTCTATGTGTAGTGAATATCCTATTTTTCTTAATTTGTTTAATCATTTATCAATACTAATGAATGTTCTATTTATGTTTGTTTATGCTTCTTATATAATTATCTAGTTCTGAGTTGAAGAAAAGACTCTAAATATTTTGTATCCATGCTTGTGTTATGTTCATGTTTCTTAATATGCACATAAAACATAAATTAACATGTATGAATGGGTTTTCCAGGAACCTCTGCTAATAATGGCATGGTGACTGTGGAAGATTAAAACATGTTGTGATGGCTACTACGACAAAGAGACTTGAAATGATGACTTGATAAATAAATTCACAATTTTGCAAAAGAAGAAGCAAAAATAATAGGAAGTTCTACACGAGAAGTTATTCATGAGCATATATACGTTGAAATATATGAAATTTTTGGTGTAAATTGCTTGGACTACTAGCTGTGTGGTAATCAAGACTCTAATACTATAGTTTTTATCCAAGAAAAATAGAATTCTTACTTTGGACGGAAAAGAGACTATAAAACCTGTAGAATTTGGATATTGACTAGACTCATGCAATAGATCATTGAATAAAAACTATAATTGATAGATGCATCACTATGTTTATTATACAAGGCTATATTGCATTTGAGGATGTGTAGGATCTATTTGTAAGAGGAATTAGAGGAAAGTTTTTGCAATGATTACCTACTCTTATCAAAATATTGATTGTAAAGGCCATGGTGCCTACCCCTACCAACATGGAGTAGTCACTTCAAGCCTTAGGGGGATGGGTGTGATAATTAAGTGAATGATGATGAATTGAGAAGGGAACCTTGATCCTGTACCCAGAATATGGACGACATAGAAAATTAGAGTGAAAAGCAAATTCTTGAAGTAAAGCAAGACCTATGATAGCATAGAAGATGGAATAAAAAGAATGATCCTAATATAGCTACAAGTAGAATTAGAGTAATAGTGTATAAGATAGTGAAGGAATGGGAGCTTATAGGAGAATAACATGCCTATAGTGGTAACACTTGAAACCAGTGGTGGTGGTGGACTTGACTTGGGTAATGTCTTAAGATTTGGTGAAACCTAAAATCATGCCTCAGTTAATTTCTTCCTATCCAGCACTATTTTGGTATATGCACTATATTTCCCAAATTTATCTATAAAATTGTCAAACCAAGCACTATCTCTACTAAATTCTACACTTTTTTTTCTTTTTGATGATAAATTAGGCATAGGGGTTGTGTACCCTTGAAATGAATTATCTATATTTGTGACTTCTGTTACACTAGAACTTGAACCTGCTTCAATCCTACGACTTAGTATAACTTCTTCAAAATACTACTCATCTTCTCCAAACAATATCCTTCCTTCTAGCTACGATCTAATACTACTTTCTAACCAGTTTACTCACTCCTAGTTTACCTTTCCACTTCTTCCATTTCTTCAACATCTCTATCTATCTTTGTGCTCTCATATGTGCCTTCTCTTCTCTTGGGGCATGTCCTTTCCTTATCCTCATCTTCTCAATCTTTTCTTTCTCTCTCATTAGCTCTCGTTCATTCACTACATTATATAATATCTACTCTAATTATACTCACAACTATCTTAGGATTATTTTCTTATTCCATCTTCTCTATTATCGCAAGTCTCGCTTTAACCTTATAATTCATTTTGCATTATACTTCTCTGCATCCTCCATCTTTTGGATACATGTTCAAGCTTCCCTTCTCAATTCCTCGTCATTCACTTCATTATCACACACATCCTCCTAACCCCTAAAGTGACTAATGCATCTTGGTAGGGGTAAGCACCATGCCCTTTTCTACAACTAACATTTTGACAAGAGTAGGTAGTCATTGCAAAAACTTTCTTATAATTTCTCTCACAAATAAATCTTGCACAACCTCGAATTCAATATAGCCTTGTACACAAAACGCAGTGATGTATGCGTCAATGGTATGTTTTACCCAATGATCTATTGCATGAGTCAAGTCAGTAACTGACTTCTGCAAGTTTTATAGACTCTCTTCCATCCAAACTAATAATTCCATTTTTCTTGGTTGAAAATAGTAGTATTTGAGTCTTGATAACCACGTAGCTAGTAGTCTAGGAGATTCACACCAAAAAAATTTACATATTTCACCATATATATGCTCATAAATAACTTCTCATGCAGGACTTTCTATTATTTTTGTTTCTTATTCTACCAAATTTTGAATTCGTTCATCAAGCCATCGCTCTAAGTCTATCTATCACGGTACCCATCTCAATGTGTTCTAATCTTCCATGCTCGCCACACCATTATTAGCAGAGTTTCTTGAAAAACCTATCAGAACATGTTAATTTGTGTAAATGTGTGCAATAGGAAACAAGAACAAAATGTAATCATGGATATAGAACAAGCAAATTATTTTCTTCAATTCAGAATTAAATAATTGTATAGGAAGCATAGACGAGCATAGATAGAACATTCAATAGTATTACTAAATGATTAAATATATTTAAGCAAAACATTCACTTTGCACAAAAAAAGGATAAAAGCCATTCATAAAAGTCGTTAGCAAATATCTATATTGATCTTTAAATGTGCAGAACTCCTTTCCATTACAAGTGATCACTATATATAGGTTTTTACAATACATTGTCACTTCACACCATACTTTTGATTTGGGCACAAATTATTCCATTCACATTCCATAGACTTTTGGAATGCCAACATAATCCGAATACATCTAAAATACAATACAATATATTGGTTGATATCTTTCACACACTTGTCCTTCATCTACACTTTATGATTTTGTAATTTTATTCTACTACCAGCATATAACACACCTTTTCAAAATATCTCACAAAAGGGTTAAATAAAACAAATGGGTCAACTCATAAGATTTAAAATATTTTCAATTTGGATGACTTTTGAGGATTGAATGCTTGACAAAAATCTAGACATTTATATCGACACAAGTGTCCCTATGTGGGACGCAAATGTCTGGCAAGCTAGGAAGCTACTGAGGATCTAAAATTGAAAGTGAATGATATATATCATGTTTTAGATTTTTTATATTTTGCAAGAGATCTAGATCATCATAAATGATAGGGTCATACCATAAGATAAATAATTAGGTATAGTAATATGACGAATGTGAGCCTTCTAATAGTAGGAAAATTTAGAACTGAAAGGTAGAGCCCTGATATGTATTTGTCAAGTATATAACACTAAGATGTTATGTAAATCAAATTTTAATATCTACATTTTTCTCCCTTTAATCTAGTAATGCATAAAAATAAAATTATTAGTTTCAGAGAAATAAATGTATAATTAGGTGTGTACAACACACATTGCCTTTGCTTGAGCCACTTTTTAAGTGTTTTGTTGGTGTATGACCAATAACCAAAAGCATGTTACAATAAATCAGTGCATATAATCTAAAATTTGACATAATTGAAATTCTTGAAAAGAAAGAGAGTAAAAAAGGAGTACACATGTCAATGCAACCATGTTTCCCCTTGGTACTTTGACTTGGTAAAGATGATTCATTTTTAAGCATTGGAACTAAGAGAGGTTCAAAAATGAACTTTGAAGATTTTGAAGATGGAGATTGGAAGAAAATTATCCCTCTAATCTAGTGCAAGGGTGAGTTGTGACATGGCCATTGAGATCATTGAATCTCAATCGCACAACTCAAATGACAAAATAATAAGAGCCAAGTTAAGTGGTATAATAAACTCAACCTATAAAATGAAAGTAGTGTTAGGTCATTGACAGCATTGAATTTTAACCACACTATTAAAAGGAGACAACTTTTATAGATAAGAAAGGCTCAAAACGGTGTTTCCTAGTGAAAACGATGCTTCTTGGTAAAGTATTGGTATTTTTTGGTAAATAAGTTTGAATATGTATTTATAATGTTTTGTGTACTTGCATGGCATATGCACCTATAATGTGTCTCAAGCCAAAGTATCTATCAAAATGTAACATCTGTTCTATAACAATGTATAACATCTATCACAAATCTAAAAAATTATCCCAAATCTATAAAAATTAGTGCAATGTGTATAAGATTCTGACCCAAGTGTATATATGAATCATGTAAATTGTATCAAATATTTTAAAATGTGCATGTGTGGAGTCATGTCTCTATGACATGACTCCACTAACATACCTCCCCCCCTTTGAAGTGAGGGGAATGGAATCTGGTAGTTATCTTATCTCAAAATGATAAGGTAACTATATAAGTTGTGTATGAATCATGTAGCATATAAGAGTAGCATGATGAATTAGATATATCAATGAAGTTCACAGTATGTGATCACAACAAACTTTAAGATGCATGATATGGATCATGGCAATGTCTAAAAAGTAGTAGTACAAGTTCAGAAGATAATCAAACACACACATAAGAGCACTCAATGTCACACTAAAGGGGTCTAAAGAGGCCGCAAACAAGGAGCATATTCAAATGCCACACATTCGAATGAATAAATGTCCATATAGTAAAAGAAAGTGGCACAAGGGCCAACAAGCAAGAAACATATTCAAATGTTCCACAAGCAAGACAATAGCAAGCAAAAAAAGACATTCAAGGAAGTGACAATGTAAATAAATACAGTATAAGCAACCATCATAAGCATATCATACTAGTCTATGCATATATGTGTTAGTAAAAAATGTCATGTAACATAGCATATTAACTACACTATAAAAGATGTAAACATGAGTATAGGCATATGTAAGCGTTAGTATATAAGCTCAACATAATAATAAAAAGGTTATCATAAAATAATATAATTTACATCAATCATGATCAAGGAATCAAATGCCCTCTAACGTAATGTATCACGTAGAAAGAGGAATGGCCCAACATTTGTTTGTGCATGTATCATGTATCTAGTGTATGCTTGTAGCAAACTCAAGTATGTGTGAAACATGTGTATCTAGAAAACAAATTATATGTTATCTACTAACATCAAGTAAACAACATAGATGTCAAGGAGCTAATAAACATATGAATGCTGAATATTTTTATGTTTTTGAATAAATTTGAATGTTTTTGTATTTTCTTAAATATTTGATTTTTGAGGATTTTTGAAATATTGGAAAGAAAAAAGGTCTAACCTATGATCTCATCTAAGAGATGCTCGTAGGAAGCTCCAAACCTGGAATATGGTAAATCAAACTGGGAATACTTCTAAGAAGCAAGTATATCTAAAATTGTAAAGTTTGTAGTAGTGAATGTTTCATAGAACTTTGTGGTCGTGAAAAGGTAGTGGAATAAAAAAGTGTATATGTTCTTGTATCAAGATGATGCAATGACTAATATGTTGTGTTTCTTGCTCTTTAGTGATGTTATAGTTAACAAAAATGTTATTCTTAGATGCATTTGGTTTCTCTTTTGCAATATGTTTTATGTCTTTTGCCTTTACTAATATGTCATTAGTTGTATATGTTTGTATAGTAGCTAAAGATATACATCCTTTATGTTGCTTTTGCTCTAAATATCTTCTTTCTTTGGAAAAGAATGTAGCATTGCCTTAATAATCAAATGACATACAACCTTTTTTTCTATCAACTATTGATCCTATTAAGTGTAACCATGATTTACCAAGTACATGATCGTAAGCATTTGGATTATAAGTAACCTGAAAAATAAAAAAACATTATTTTGAAGCAAAGGATACTCTTAACTGAATTGATCTCATACTTGTGGGAATTGAATTAATTTCATCCACGTGTTGAAACTTATTTTTAAGAAAGCTAAGAAATGATAGAGAAAAATTATATATTGATAGTCCATAACCTTCATATATGTATATTCATTGCTCTCTACATGAGCAGTGATAGTAAAAATGTCTTGATATGAGGAAAGACTTGTGATTACCCTCTTTATAACTAGAGTTGAAAATTTAAATTTTTTATCTTGATCTTTTTGTAACATTGTTTGCTTTAGCTGTACCTTCTAAATATTTTCTTGCTAATTTATGTATTTGCAATTGTTTTTTATTTGAATTATCATTTAATAACCATATTTGTTGTTTTGGCACTTGTGGTTTAACAAAGGTACGCATAATGTGAGTTGTTTGAGTGATGTATCTAATATAAGATCACTACTGTCTTTGAGACTTTGTATTTTGTTCTTCAATGTAAAACAATAATTTATATAATGCCCATGCATTTTATGATATATACAATAGTATTTGAATGTCTTTATAGGATGTAAAAGAAGTAGTTATATCACTTTGTTTGGAAGTATTTCTCTTAGGATTTCACTTGGATTTTTATTAGCCTTTTGTTCATTTTTTGAATCATTAGTTGTAGATGAATTTATTTTAGCTTTTTATTTTGATATGAAACATTGTTGGGTATAACATTGCTAGACGAAGATGCAAACACGTAATTAACACTAACTCATTCTAGATTTTGTAGGTATGTAATTTGATTTTTCAATGATATGATTTTTGAACTGAAATATTGATTTTACTTTTGTAATTCTTCTATTAATTTGTTCATAGTGATGATTTGATCTTTAAGGGCTTCATAAATACAAACCCTAAATACTTCAGATTGAATGTGTGTACACACACCATCTAGAGGAGATGTGGGAGGTGGAGGGATTTGAAAAAGGGTAAGTACAATAGGATGGTCCACCTTACCCGTTGGAGTAATGATAACATGTCCCTGGTTAGAGAGAAAATAACCATCACCCTCCTTAGGGCTAGGAGGAAGAAGAAACTCATTTTTATCTAATGTTATAAAGATTGAGATGAAACTCAGATAAAAAAGATATACAAATGTTAAGAACAATCTAACATGATAGGAAAAATCAAAATTGAATAATTACTACATTCCAAAGCCTTAGAAGGCTACATGAGAAAACACATGTTTAACTTTTTTTTAATGTTTGTTTTTTAGTTAAAAAGTAGAATAGCCTCCACATAATGATGAATAGAACTATTCTAGAGCAAGACAATTATTTGAAAACTCAGATAAATGAATATTTTGAATTAAATGTTAAATTATATTAAATATATAATGTACATTCAAAATAGTAGTTTGATTGCATAGACAATAGGAAGAGATAACTTATTTGTAAATGCACAGAGAAGTTTGAAATATGCAAAGGTGGAAACAAGTGGGAACAAAATCAAGATTCACTCGTCAAATTCTAGAAATATTGTTTCTAGAGCCATGAACACTTGCATCAGCTTTAAGACACTTGCATTGACACAAGTTTCATGATATAAACAAAATTGTCTGGTACGAAATACTCATTGTATTACAAAGCAACCAACTGAAATTTTCTATGATTTTTGTCGTCTTTATGCTGATATATTTTATTCATGCACACAAGGTATAAATGATTGTTTATGGATCAAATCCTAACTCTTCACCTTAGATCTTTGTACCTTACCAAAAATGAGTTAGTGGATTCACGAAATCACACTAACCTCAATGACCCCTCTATCAACAAGTGTTGCCTACATAGTCAATACTCTGAAAGGGGCCTCAAGCATATGTAGTTCTCTCATGTGTGTTGACTTTTGTGTGCATAAAAGTGCAATATAATATATGCAAAAGCATACAATGATTTAGTTTGTAACTTCACAAATATTGTTCATACGTTTTTTTTTAAATGCTTCATACTAGTAATATGACTACTCATATAACTGATATGGAAATAGGAAATAATAGGGTAGTAAAATTCAATTGTGCAATTAGTTTAATGAGCTTGAATAAATGTTTTTTTGGTATTTGCTACATAGATAATGAGTAAACTTTGATTTGTATTTATACCACCCCTTTCGAAAATCTATCACAGAAGGGTTATATAAAACAAATAGGTCAACCTATAAGGTTCAAAAGACTTGTATTTTGGATGAATTTTGAAGATTAGACACTTGCATCGACACAAGTGTCCTTATGTGGGATGCAAGTGTCCCTATGTGGGATGCTAGTGTCTAACAAGGTAAGAAGTTGTTGAGAGTCTAAAACTAAAAGTTAAGAATATATATCAAGGCTTAAGTTTTTTGTACTATGCGAGAGATCTAGGTCATTAAAAATGATAAGGTCAAACCATAAGTTAAACAATTAAACACACTAAGAGAGCGAATGTGAGTCTTTCGATAGCAAAAAAGTCTAGAACTAAAAAATAGAGCCCTAATAAGAGACTAGAATGTTACATAAATCAAATTTTAGTATCCACAAGTTATTAATTGTGAATATAGTGCATATCATGCACTAGCTTATCACATGAGCATCTATTAAATACATCTATGGCATATTCTATTTTACAATCCATATTATCAATATCTTTGTTCAAATTGTGGTGTTTGACCATTAGAGGGCTAATTATTTCATGTTAGCCACTCAAATCCTAATGCAAAGCCCCAAAACCAAACCTGATCTATTTTAGATTGGTAGATTTTACAAACAGAGTTAAACACACAAAAATAGTTAACCAAAAGAGAAAAAGATCTTGAATAAGTTTGGTGAATCAATTTCCAACTAAGAGTCTCTTTCCATGAGCATTTTTATGGTCCTCGCAATAATCTTCGATCAGTTTTAGATTTCAATGCAAAATAGGTGACAAGTGGTAAGTGCACATGGACAAATCCAGATTGACAACAAAATAAAAATGACTCGTATTCATTCACCAAATGACATTCCCTAAACAAGATTAAGTCATTTTAAATAAATAATAACCAAAGCCCTTATTTCACTGGGATGATAGTGCTTTTTAAAAATTAAGTACTCTATCTCTATCTATGTATGATTATACAATTAATTGTACATTTTTTATATATATATATATATATATACACACACACACATATGTATGTATGTAAATAATAGAGAGGGACGGGAGGAAGGGAGAGGGAGTAGATACCTTAGACTAAATATTCTACACATTTCACTTTAAATGAGAGTATAAATGCCTAGTTTGATCTTACATTTATATTGAGATCAAGATTGATCTTATGTGAGACAATGTGTAGACCTAAAAATCATCATTTTGCATCATGCCTTGAACAATCCTCCAAAAGCTAGGTCCCAATTTAACCAAAAGAGTTACCTAGTCTGGTTTTGAAGACAGTTATGGATTAGATATTGTTTACCTGTGCACCTTAGCTTGTTACAAGACATTACTTGAGCAACTTACATAAGGTAAAATTCAATTGACATCATTTCTCCTACAACTCATTACAATTTAAAACTAAACAATCTACCTCAGCAATCGACTTCTTCCCTGGTAAGCAAATATTTTTTAAAGAACTAAAGCCAATAAATTTGGCCATTCCAATACTATTGTAGGCCCTAATGTTGTGTTGTTTCATTTTTTCAGGGAGTACAAATTAAGATTGTGTCTCACATCTTTGAGGCCCTCCTTGTGGATATAAAATTTATAATCGATACCTAAGCAGCTTGACTTTAACTTATTATATGTTATTGAAAATAAATACAAATTGAAACCATGCATCACATGTTTAACGCAGACTTTCATTAATATAATAAAATAAAATACATCATTAATCATACCAAAAAAAATGATGGGCCTTGACTATGGATACAAGATAAAATACATCATTAATCATAAAAAAAAATGATGGGCCTTGACTATGGATATAAAACATGAGATTGATATCTATGCAACTTGACTTTAGCCAATGATATGTTATTGACAATATTGTTAATTATCCAAAGGGTTGTACAATTGATGCACATGGTAAGTAGTTGTTGTACAACCGCCGAGAGATACCGAATAAGAAAAACTGCAATTGGGTTCAATCCTTATGTGATCAAAAAATAATGTCATCTCTGTCCATGAAGTCTCTGAAGACTGAAAATGATTATGATCATCAGCATACTATAAAGCCCTAGTAATTCATCTTTTTGCTCAAGCTTGAGCTACGCTCTTAGATTCTAGAAAGAATTCTGAGTTATAAATTCACCTTCAACAATTTCAAAATTCATGTTTAACCACACAAGAGGATGAGTACCTGCAAGCTAACTATTTGCTGCACATAATGATGGCTCCTCTCCCAAAATGTATAACCAGCAA
Source organism: Torreya grandis (assembly GCA_037957365.1). NCBI lineage: Eukaryota > Viridiplantae > Streptophyta > Pinopsida > Cupressales > Taxaceae > Torreya > Torreya grandis. The sequence goes on from JARHVA010000484.1 coordinate 4,286,856, forward strand.
CTGACGCCAAGAAGCGCCAAAGATCCACCAGGACACGGTACTCGGCCCACGTTCCCACATACTAAATGGAGTCAGAACTTAAACATAAAAGGTTTGTGTACAATATTTAAAATTCATAATTAAAAGTCTCACCCATCATGAATTAGAGAGAAGACCTACAAAGAGAATCATCAGCAACTCCACTTTACAAAGCTTTTACCATACATGTGTAGAGATAATGGTAAACATGTAGACAGCTGTACCAACTAGATGGCATCCTGTAGAATCAAAAACAACTTGGAGATGGCATCCTTCTGTAGATGTTAATTCCCATTAACAATTACATAAATATCAATGTTTTAACTAAATAAAACAACCTTATTATCAGAGAATACAAAGTTAATTCATTTTAATCCAAGATTGTCCAACCTCGCTACTTGTAAAATTTCTTTTAATATCATGCGTTGTCTGATTCTATTGCTAAGAAGAGCAGCACTCGAGTCCATCCAAAGCAGCATGATCCATTTGCATATTCAATAAGGTAAATTTTAACATTTACATTGCCTTTGAAGATCTGAAAGGCAGAACAATCTTCAATAAAAATTGCTATATCATATATAAGAATGGGAGTAACAACTAAGGGATTTATGCTACCGACAAACCCTTTGAAAACAAAGATAATGGAAACACAGTTGCATAAAATTGGCATGTAATATTGGTGCCCCAACTCATTTGTGGCCACCCAACAATCACTTGAGCCGTCCATGCCTCCACCATATACTGTGGATAAGAATAATTTCCATGCATGTATCCAAATGTCGCTGCATGTCATCTCTCACCTTGGTGGGTGGCCAGGAGGGCCAACCAAGACCCTTGGTTAAAAAAACAATCTTGTTTTTGTTTGTCCCAGAAGCTGCATATTACACACTTGATTCTAAAACTTGTAGAGAATAAAGGAAAAAGATTGTTCTACAATTAAGCACTTATCACATAAAATCGCTACAGATTTTCCATTTGTCGACACACTCATATTTGCATTCGAAACTAAATTACGGTAACAGAACTCCACACCTTACATTAAAAAAAAAAAAATGCGTTGAAAGATACAATGTGCAGGAGTCCATAAATCAGAATAGCTGGACAAATGAAAGGCTACTATTTATGGAACAATGGACAGGGCAGATTGATCTTATGATCTTCTGCTGGATCCTTTTCACAAAGAGAAACTATCCGTGTAATCAGATATAACCTGAATTAACTAAAAAGGGTGTTAACCTAAATTACTGCATTAACATTCACATCACAGCTGGACGATTGCAGCAATGCAAATAGAACAAGTGCAGAGAAATCAGAGCATTTTAAACCACAAATTCCATGGAATCGAATAAAATTCAAAGTTTAATATCTATAATTTCAGCACCTAGATCACTCCATATTAAGGTTGAAATTGCTCATAAACAGCAAGGTAGATAGCATATCATCTCGGGAAAATGTATTTGTTTGGATGTCACTCCTTGAATCAAACACAACCACCTACCAACAGTGTCTCGCTTACAGCAACCTTGCCATGTTGACATGGACCATAATTGGCTGCAAACTGCATGCAAAATATATACGGTTAAAAGCACACAACATTCAAGCTTATATATGCCTAACAATTGGGATTTACCAGGCACATGCAGGAGCGTTTATATATAGTGATTGATCTCACCCTGTGTTTGTGAAACCTCCAGATCATCGGGACCACATGCAGGCCAGTGCAATTGGTGCAGTAACACACATAAAGTGGGTGGGCAGTCCCTTCTGTCAGTTGCAGTTAGAACTCAGTGGATGTTAAGAAGCCAGTGCAAGCAGTGTTCCCTGGGTGCCACCAGCTCAAAAACAAACAATGATTGATTAAATGAAATCAATATCAGAGCATGCAGAGACCTTAAAATGCATTTATTTAAGCAAACACCAATAAATACGCACCTTGGTTCAATTCATCGTCCACTACTTTCCTTCTCAATTACAGTTGCTCAAGAAACAAACAATTACTTCTATTTGACCTAGTTCATCTCATCGTGCTCAAACAAATCATATATATCTTATTTCGCATTGCCATCACTTGCATCTTAGAAAATATCACCAATCCTATAAACAAAAATTAATCGAACACTGCTATATAGTTTTGTAAACAAAAAGATGGATAGACATCATAATCAGTTCAATAAGTAATTGTTACAACCAGTATTGGAGATAATAAACATGAGCTATATACACGCAATAATTCTAGCATTTTATGAAATACTTGATGCACCAAGAAAAATAAATCCACCATCTGATGAACTGCACTATCAACTGCATAAACATGGCAATGAAGAAACTGAAATAGCTGAAGCATTTTTATTAAAACTAGCTTTGACCAGCCTTCAAACTTGTAAGCCGCAAAAATTAACCACATTATTAAGCATCAAATTTTCATTTTATATCAACTTTTACCAAAACCTGAAAAGCAATTAGTGTACACCAACTAATTCAATCATTGAACTTCACGGTAAACCAATCTACCATTGGAAGTTATCAAATAAATCAATATGAAAACATAAATATAAAAATTACATACCAGTAAAGAGGAAACAAGCAAACTTTATACACAACTGTTTATATTTATTCTTGCAAATGCTGCAGAAAGGGTCACCTTAAGAAAATCAAAAAAATTAAAACTACAAAGGTATGCATACCCAAAAGACTTACGCAAGAAGCGTATCAGAGCTAAAAATTGCATATAATGTTTCCATCTATAAACTTCATGATGTGATATGACCATAACAAAAATAAGCATCTTACAGCCAGAAACCTCCTATATCAATACAAAAGACAACTAAGATTCGCCTTCTTCCTCCTCAATCTTGGGGGCCAGATAAAATCTAACATAGCCCATATCTGCAATTTTGTATTCTACAACCACAGGCAGATCTGAGGACATGCTGATTGTCACTGAGTTTGATAAAGGTGATGCCTTCGTGAATGAATTCATGTAACGTAAAGCAAAGGTCAATGACACAGGCTCCTGCATTTCAATGACTGTAGCCTCCTCCGGCTGCCAAAACAATAACACCATAAAACTGTCAGTGCCTTTCCTTCCTCTGTAGCACAAAAACAAAACATCCAAAACAACCTTAAACAGAAAAACTGAACTAAGGTCAGCAATATTAATTGGAATTCTGAAAGAGACAAGCAAACAGCAATCAAAAACCAATTTGTACATAGAAATAACCAAGCAAAACAAGAACAGAGAAATTATATTATGGCAAATTGCATAAGAACAAAACAACTGATTCCAGAGTGCACAATACAATCAAAACTTTTACAATGCTCATAAAGGTTCCAATATCTAAATAAATGGTGTATAATAATGCCTCATCCACGGGTTCCATAGAAACCAAGAATATGGAATTATTTTTCATTTCATTCAAAGCACTAAAAACATCAATACTAAGATGCATTTGAGCCCATCGTAATTTTAAAATTTGAAGTGTAGCAATAACACTCGCATAACAGATGGAGGATAAATGGTAGATCAATACCAATGTTCAACATATTTCTACCTTTGACCTTTCTGACATAACTGGATAGATCTGGTTTCTTCTCTCGATAGTTATAGTTTGACATTTTGATGTTTTCTGTAGGCTTTACATGGATTGTATTTTAAATCTAGGAGTCTTTTTTATAAAGCTTACATATTCAGTTTATAAGTCGTATATGCTTAGACTGGCCCTACAATTGTCTTTTTTGTTCTTGAGGTTCTGATTCAGTATCTAAGCCTCTGCGGTGATCTATTAAATTTTGAACATCAATATAAAAATATATATTTACATTTTTCAATCAGGCTGTGAGATCCAGCTAAAGGACACTGTACTTACAAATTATAGACTCCTTACAAAAGCAAATAGTTCTCAAGTTGAAACAAAACAATACTTAATTGTTACTAAAAAATGTGGCCCTGAGATTACAAGATCTTGGTTAAAAATGCTATAACATGTTCAGTACCAAGCAGATGTTAGACAACTATCAATTTTAGTTTAACAATCAAAAAACCCAGTTCAAATCATACTCTAAATGATGACTACTCTAGTAGAAGACTATAAAAATTGGTGAAAAATATCCTACACAGTTTTTATTCAAAATTCCATTTGCATATATTCTAATTGATAATAGACCAAGAACCAAAAACAATATCCAATCTGATGTGAAAGTCAAGAAAGTGGCACTACCTTGTCAACAGAAGTGTTTTGCCTACAGACAATATTTGCACTTCCAATATCACCCTTGGTAGAGAACTTCACTCCTTCCTTCGTCACAGAAATAACAACTGTATGAAAATAACAGGCATAAGTAACCCCACAAATTATTCAAATATCATACTCCCATAAAATGCTCAATCGTTAGATACCTTGGGAACATCAAAAAATAATATCAAGTAATACATGGTGGGTAGCACAGTCAAGGTTATATCACCATATAATCCCTTACCACTTGCTACTAAGCTAAATACAAACTTAATTAACTAATATAAAACTAACCTAGAAGCATTTTTTGCAGGATATGATGACCTAATCTAATAAATGCAACTCCAACCAGCATTCTGCCAACAACCTGTAGTGCTGTGAGACTCTTCCCATCCAGGATACCAGCCAGATCAAAAGGAACAGCAGTTTAGCACATTGGAAAACAAGTTACAGCCCTACTTCTATTGTTTCAGAGAAATACAACATTGCTTCAATTTTCCAAACTACTTCCCCCCATATTTTAAATTCTGTGTATGAAACAAACAATCAAACCTTTAGAAAAGTACTGTCATGCTGCGAACAAAATAATAAAGGACCCAATTCTAAAGACAGCACATGAAACCAGCATGATATGGAAATTCAACACAAAGGTGGCTTAAAACTGGGAAAGAGTAAAAGCTTCACAAGTTGTAAAAAGAACAAACTAGTTAAGAAATGAAAAGCCTTTCACTTCTCTAAAAAAGCACAAACAAGAAAGAACAGTAAATTGGACAAGCAATATATGTACTTCTATTGTTTCAAAAAAACACAACATTGCTTCAATCAGCCACACCACTTCCCCGCATTTACTTTACAATTCTGTGTATGAGACAAACAATCAACCCTTTTGAGAAGTATTGCCATGCTGCAAACAAAATAATAAAGGGTGCAAGGCATGTGAAACCAGTACAATATGCAAATTCTACACAAAAGTGGCTTAATACTGGGAAAGAGTAAAAGTTTCACTACTTGTAATATGAACAAACTAGTTAAGGAATGAAAAGCCTTTCAATTCTCTTAAAAAGCAAAATAATTCCAACCCCATACCTGTGTCACCAATAGTGCTCAAATCTTTGCAAATACGAGCAAACTCTTGCGATGGCATCCTCACAATGGATTGGTACTCAGACTCAGGAATACCCAAATGCTCAGTGTCAATGTCCATTAACTTCATTTCAAAGTCTGATATCTTATCCTGGTCTGTTTCAAATAGAATAATTAGAAAGTAATCGCACACTTTTTTCTCATTTGATTCCTAAATTATATAGAATTGAAACTCAAAACAATGAAACTTAAATAAAATTTTAAACCGTATCATTAAAAGAACCAAGAGACATTTCATAACATAAATAAGCTTGCATTATAAAAGGACAAAACCAAAATCTAATACAAATTATACAGCATAACACAAGAAAAAAAATGACATGTAAGAATTATTTCTCATTGAAGGAGATAAGAGCAATATTCTGAGGCAAGGTATGGTCCCAACCCCAAACAAGTATCTTCCCTTCAAGTATGCCAATGAATAACTATGGTCAAGCACAAGAAAATGGAGCCACAATTAACCAAGACATATCTAGCCCATGTTACTTGAAAAAAGACAACAAAAATTTAGGTCTAGGAAAACCACCTTAGAGTCTGGTGAAAAATCTATTGAATAAAAAACAAAATAATACCCACTTAAAATGGAATACAATTCTTAAAACACCAAATATCTCATTCACACTGAAGCCTCCAAATTCATGAATATTCATTGAACTGCATGCCCATGGAAACAAACTAACAAATATGACAGTACATCTTTGTATTGCACCATATTCATCGTTCCCTTATTATTCTCTGCATCCTTTTTATTAAGCAATATTTGCAAAAAAGTAATATAAGACAGCTGAAGTTAAAAATTTGCATCCTATAAATAAAGTAAATTGTATCTTACAATGATAGATCATGAAGAATCCCATTTATACAAAGGGAGTAAGATAAATAGTGTGCTTTGAACTTTGAGAGGAATTCAACAGTTGGATGAATAATTAGGACTCACATAAGTAATGTAAACATTGCATATTCCTTTTGTCTAGGTAACACACCATAAGGGACATGACTCTGAACCAAGTTATTAGAAGTAGACAGTCCTTACTTGTACATTAAAAGAGATTCTTTAGTGATACTGAATGTAATTAACAATGTTTCAAAGAATTGGGATTAGAAAGTATACGATATATTCATGATAGCTTAGAATTAACAAATGCACCACATTGATTAACAATGTGAAGAAGACACAGTAGGATATGACTTTGAACCAAAGGATTAGAAGTAGACAGTCCTTGTCCATTAAAAGCATAGTTACCCAGTCCAGAAACCCAAATCCGAGGGCAAAAAGAATCCAAAAAAAATGGAATTCTTGAAAATTTCAGACAAATTCAGTCCAGAATCTATTCACATGTAAATATGGTTTTATAATATGCAAAATTGACAAATACAATGAAAAATATTAAATATGTAATATAAAATGTTAATATTATGTAATATTTATGGTTGTTGGGCATTTTTTCTACATGATTTTAAAAAATTAAAAATTAAAAAAATTGAAATTGAAAAAATACAGGTCCGACCTTTACCAAACTTATCTGGGCCGACCAAAAAATACAGGTCCAGCCAGATTTTGTGCAAATCTGGCCAAATTTGGTAACTATGATTAAAAGAGATTCTTCAGTAATACTGAATGTAATTAATAACATTTCAAATAATTAGGATTAAAATTATATGATATATTCATAATTAGGATTAAAATTATATGATATATTCATGATAGCTTACAAATAACAAATGCACCACACTGATTAATAATGTGACGAACGTACAACGGGATGTTTTAGCCAATGAGGGTACCAAGCTGAAGACAAACTAATTAATGCACATATATATCAAGAGGTAAAGGATAACAAATGATCACACTACCAATAGTTATCAACCGAACCCTGAAGAACAATTAGCAAGCAGAGTGACCAGTTGGGAATAAAAAGAAAGGTTATATAGAGCATGTGTCAACTTTTAGTTGCATCACTGTTTTGTTGCTTTTTTAAAGGAGTTGCAGATGGAAGAAGCTAAAAACATAGAGCAGAAATTTAAGCATCCAATTCGTATAAAGGTTAGAGATGTAAAGATAAAGCAACAGCCTGCACATCCAGACCCGAGCATGACAGATTGAAAACATCCAATTAAAGAAGATAAAGTAAGAAGCATAACAGAATAAAGAAAGAAGCATAACAGAGAAAAGAAAGAAGCATAGAATAGAATACCATGAAAGAGGATCAGACAAGGGCACCAGAGATCAAATGACAAAGTTCCAATTACCCATGCATACCCAACACCACATTGAAAGCACCACAAAGCTTACACAAGATTTACCAAGAAAAAAACAACAGCAGCAAAAATGATAATAATGATGCATGTGCTAACAGAAAACCTCAGTGATGTTGGGCACACTGCCTTCAAAAGCAGATTAAAAAATGCCAAGAAGACCCCAATACTGAGATCAACCCACAAGCATGCACCAAAAACCCACTACCAATTCTAGAAAACTTTAAATGAAAATAAAAACTCAATGGGTTGTAATGTAACACTTGTACAAGCATGATCCACATTAAAACCACCCCTCAGCCACAACGAGGTGGCCCATAATTCCAGCAGACATATGGAAAGGCTAAATGTTAAGAAACATGGGTACATTGAACTTAAGCGTGACCCAGGTAGCAACTTGCCACATTAAAAGATAGAATATGATTTCACCTTCAGAGGTGAAGAGAATATAAGTAAAAACAATAGGGAAAAACACTAGAGGGTGAACAGCCCCAAGCTATCTCAAATGCTTAAAAGGCGTTTGTATGCTTGACAACCCCCTTGTCTTTTGTTTATTACCCAATGGGAAAAGAGGCTAGAGGGCGGAATAGCCCCAAGTATCTTATTATAACCACAACTTCCTCCCACAAATGCTTAGAGGTGTTTGTGTACTTCAAGGGTCCCCTTGCCTTGTGATAATTATTAAACAATGCACATCTTCAGTTAAAAGTCATACAAACATAATAATCTGGACAACAATCTTCCTGGTGATGACTTGAAAATCAAAAAACTCCTGCAGTGCAAATCTTCCAAAGATAAAACACCCGGTAAAAAACAATTTTAAAAAAGCAAAACTAAAAAACACTTCTAGTAAAATCCCTTAATTTTTTAATGTTATCTCTATTTAAGCAAAGAAGGTGCAGCCTTTTAAGTCATGTGCAACCTCACAAAAGATTAAAGTTCAGGCCCAGCTAAGGCTAGCTCCTTTGTGTTCAGCCTGTACCATCAATTGGAGTCAGAGTGGCTGGAGCAGCAAAGCTTTTGCTCTACTCATGGCAGTGTACGCCAAATGGAGATCAAAGTTCAATGCCACTATAATTAATTTTCTCCATTTAAAACGGAGGGTACGGGATATGAGGGCTCTGTCTTTGACGTTTTTGAAAATTCATGGAAAGGAAGACCCCGGGCCCATTTTCATCTCAAACACACAGGAAATAAAAGCAAACACAAAAAAGACGACAAAACCCTTACAAACTCACAGGGCTGAACCATCCGAGCAAAATCCATCAAATAATAAGCCAACCCAAAAAGAAGAAGAAAAAAACAAGACTTACTGGGACTTTCAAACATGAAGGTAACAGTATCCCCTCCATCGTCCGCCTTAATGGTGATAATGTCGTCATTACCGGCGCACTTCAACATCTTGGACATGTTATTCAGATTTATCCCCATCGACATATTCCTGTCGCACCTGAAATGCTCGAAACCTTCCGACCTCAGCAGCAGGGCAACCAGAGCCACGTGGCTGGAATCCATGGCCTGCAGCGAAAAACCTGTTGCCGAGCAATCGAAGTTAGCATCTGTGACCAAATCCTTTATGGCCTCCAGCACTTTCTTCAGCAGACTCCCCTGAACAAGCCTTAGTTCCAACATGGTTGACGAGAGAAAAAACAATGCTAAGAGAAAAACGGCAAAAAGAAAAGCGGGTATGGCTTATGGAAAGGGAGTATGCTCTGCAGAATATTGAGAAGAGCGGGGCCAGCGAGGGATTTTAAGGGCGGGAGACGTACGAATGAGGGTTTGAAGGGTTTTGAGGGGTTTTTTTATAATGAACTGTGAAAATGGCGGGAATGGACAAATCTTCCTTTGTACGACGGAGGAGAGGAATGCAAGGCGACATTCTATTTTGAAGGTTTTTGTTTTAAAATGATAAATACCACTCCATTCCATTCAGATGAGTGAGGTGCTTTATGGTTGGTATATGAGTCCATTTGTACCGTTTGAATTTGTGATTTTCTTTTCGAAGATTATTATTATTATGTCAATTCAAATAGATATTTTAATGAGGATGTTAAATTTATATATTTTTAGTCATTTAAATGTGGTGATGAATATTTGATAATGAAAATTTTGTTTCCATTTTCATTTTAATTGATTTTAATATTTAATTAAGATTTATTTTATTATCTTGCTTTATTTCAAATATTTATACAAATCTTTTCCTTTCTAAGTTATTATCTTACGCTTACATAAATGTTTTTAATTGTTAAAAAACTATAAGCATTTATATAGATATACTAGATTTCAATTGTCACATGTTTCCTTTCAGGGCAAGATCAATTAGTATGGGTCAATAGTAATAGTTGGTTTTGAACCTTATGAGGTCGATCATGACTTCCAACTTAGCAACAATTACTTTTCAAATTTAGATCTCCTTTACAAATTGGTGTGTAATTTTATGACAGGGAGTTTGAGCATTCCCCCTTTTGGATTGTTATAAAGACACCTCTGAGTCACATATTCTATCCTTTGACAATTTCAATATTAACGTACACTTACACATTACACATTGAGTAAAGCTTCCCTATTCTTCTCAAATCTTATTCCAATAATTTGAAGCAATCCTTAGCTACATCCACATCAAACAAAATATTATCAAGTATTCAAATCATTTGTGTTATGGTAGGTTACTCATATTTACTAGGTGTTGTTTGTCTTTTTCCTATTGTGGATTTATCCCACATTAGTTAGGATTCTCTGCTCCTTGTTTGTTGTTACTTATATATGTAAAGTTTCTCGTTTGTAACACGAAAGAAATTTGGATGTAATATATGATATTTGTTACTTTGTTTTGCATATTAATTTGCAAACCTTTGTTTTGCAGATATCTCTTGTTGTAATGTTTTTTTGTTGTCAACACCTAAGATTTTACGACTTGGAACTTTCTAATCATAGTTCATTTCATGGTATCAGAGCGGTAGGTGTTGCAACAATCTATTTACGAGTTTGCTGCTACAAAGTTTTTTTTTGCATATATCAAGTTTTCTTTTCGTTATCTAGATCTGCATCCTCAATGCCCCCAGTTTACATCTTGTTGTGCTCTTTGTTGTGTTGGTCATACTTTATTTGAAGAAATTATAAAGTTTTTTGCAAAACATTACAATTGTCTTACAAATCAGTGTTATCCTCACACGTGTTTGATTCATAAAATTATTTTGCTACTAAAAATAGGGCTTTGAGAAGTTTCCAAAAAGTGGTCATAATAAGGATTTTGATCAGTATCCAAGGAGATGTGAGGCTCTAAAGTTGCCCCTACAAATCTATTTTTCTATGATTTTTTTATGCGCAATCAACGAAAAAATTAAATATTGTATTTAAAGTGAAAAATTAGCATGGAAGATTGATCTATGTGGAAGATTGTTCTTTTCTTTTGTTATAAATTCCCTTCAAAATTGTTTTTTCTATATCTAGTAGAAATAATTAAATTTTCTCCAAGCATTTAATTTTCTTTTTGTACAATTTTATTTAACCATTTTAATGACAAAAAACTTGTAAAAGCTAAAACTTTTGAACTGTGACTCGAAATCAAGTTCTATTTTTTTTAAAAGTGTGTGTTTTCTAATCTCCATCCATTGGGGTCATTAATCTTATAAAACACACTCAATTATAAAGTGTCAGATTTGTGGGGGGCTTACACATTTTGAGGGGTTTATTTATTCCTTATCATTCTTTGAATCGAGAGTTGTTATTTTTGGGGGAGTATTATTCTTCCTTATTTTTTTCTTGTGTTTCGATAATGGAGCCCCTCAACATCTCAAATCACACTATTTAGAAAATAAAAATGAAGATACACCTTCAACTGAAAAGTTTTTGGATAATAGTACTTGGTGACCTTCCCAATTTCATAGACGATGAAGATATTGCCTGGATTGCATCTATGCAATATGAAGCTCTTTGTTTGATTTGCCTCAATGTTTCAAACAGCGTGTACATTCGTATTATAGATGCCACATCACCAAAGGAAGCTTGGGATGTTATTTTAGCTTTCTTTGAAGAGAAAATTGAGCCCTTCGGGTTTTCTAAACACTCACTCTACCTCATGTTCTACTTCCTTCTCTTCCTATTAGTGAGGATTTATAATTTAACAGTGACATAGATGATGCATCTCCATCTCCTTCTCTTCATATCAATAATGTTTTCTCCCTTGATGATGTACTCTCTCTTCATACTATAGTTTCTTGTGATGACACATTCTTGATAGATATTACTCTTCTTTTTGTCAAGCCACGTCTATGGGATGAGTTTTTTCTAGACTTGAGGCATCTATTTGTATAACCTACCTTTGTTCCTATGCAGGATGTTGAGCCACCAAAGTTTATCACTTTCTAGGACTCTACTAGTTGTAGTGAGAGTACACTTGTTGAGCATTATGCTTCACTTCCCTTGCACATTCCTTCAATAAATGTTCCATGTCTTTCTTCTGATCGGTTCACTTTTGTGACATTACATCTGGGTCTTGTGCACAATCTTACCAAACCTATGCCACATTTTAGATTTAAATTTAATTCAGAGATCTTTGTATTATTGCCTTCTTCATCTTCTGTTGTGGAATGGGTAGACTTCCTATACACCATTCATGTTCTTCATTTGGCAAAAGGAAGAAACATTGTTTGATGTAAATAGAACTTCTACAATCCTTTAGTCGAGGATCTCAACATTGACACTGGTTATCTTACGAGCCCTACTTGGAGTATAGATAACTTTAGTATTAATGGTGATTATCCTTGAGGGGATTTCATATGAAGTCCCTTCTTTTACATCATTTTGCGGGGAGTTTTATTTCCTATGGGTTTTCTCTTTCTCCACTTCATGGATATATATTTTACATGAGTACCTAATCATGTTTTGTTGTCAAGACTCATATTATGGCTATGCCACTTTAATTTTGGCTATTTATCCCCTAGCTTCACTTGAGGGGGGTGTTAGAGTAGGTTATTCATGTTTACTAGGTATTTTTTGTTTTTTTCTTATTGTGGATGTATCCCACATTAGTTATGATTCTTTGTTCCTTATTTGTCTTTGCTTATATATGCAAGGCTTCTCATTTATAACATATAGAATAAGTTTGGATATAATATATGATATTTGTTACTTTATTCTGCATATTAGTTTGCAACCCTTTATTTTACAAATTTCTCTTTTTGTGATGTTTTTTACTGTCAACACTTAAGATTATGCAACTTATAACAACCCAATTATCATTTCTTTCAATTTTTAGATACATTCATGTAGTAAAAGGAACACGATTACACAAAGCACTCAAGTGAGAGAACTACATGGGCTTAATTTCCCTTTTTAGAGTAGTGGATACATAAATAACAATCTACCATCACAAAGGTAATTGGGGCCAGCTCAACCCATTACACTCCCCTCTTTGTTATTTGTAAATTTTCAACTATTAAACCCCCTATTAAGGTTTCAACTTTGAAGAAGTGATTTACAAGTCAGCTATCCATATCCAAAGGTCATTTTTTTTCATATAGGTATGTTTTGAGCAATCGCATGCGATTGTGCCTTGATTTTTCTATTTTTTTGTAAATAACATAATCAACCAATAGAGAACAATAGTGTCAATTGATCATTTCCCATTTATGATGATCTTAACCCTTATCAATTACAAACACAATTCTTGTGGCACTTACAGAATCAATCTAAATTCATCAATTTTAACCACTATTCAGTTTTATGTAGTTAAATCACATATAGTAAACACTTAAGTCTTTTGTATTATTCATAGTTAATCTTCTTTCATTTGATCATGTTTTATCAATTTTGATACTTTGCTTTCATTCAGCTTGTCATGGGTTATTTTACAACATTTATTTTCTTTTAAATTAATTTATCTTAATTAGGGTTAATGCACTTATTAATCTTAAATTTTGATAAAACATAATGCACTTATTATTCATCTCCATACACAGAAAAAATCTTAATGTTTCTAAAATTCATTTTTTTAGTTATTGTTTACAATATCTTTTTCATGTTACTTTTATATGTGTAATACACATAATTTTGAAAGCAAGCTAGAAACCAATAATAATTATTAATTAATATTCTAAACTCAACTTAAAACCTCGTATGGAATTTTTTTAAAAAAAAGAAAAATATAATATACCTTCACCTACCAATCAATGAAGATATTTTGTTTGTTAACTCGGATATGTTCTTGTGAATTTGGCATGTGATAGCTCAAAATGTAATCTCTAATGCAAAAGAAATTCAGCAGTGTAATGGTAGATGATTTTGATAGCCAAAGGATGCACAATGATAATTTTATAGCTCAATGATAGATGTGAAGGTATGTTTATTATTTAAAAAAAAATCTCTATATTTTCATTGATTGTATGGGTGTTGCTATCCTTGAATAGAATAATTTAATTTTACATATGATATATAATTTTTTTTTCTGTTGTTATTTTTGAATATAGAAAAATTTACATTTTGATTAGTTGAAAATTTTAAATCTTTTTAATTAAAAGTTGATTATTCAAGGTTTTTCATAACTTGTACGATATGATTTATAAAAGTATATGATCTAAAAGCTCGTCTTTTATATATTTTCGAATGGTGTTATTGGGTTTGATTATATTCTGATTAGTTGAAAATTCGAAGATGGCACGTTGCTATTGGGTTTGATTATATTTTGATTAGTTGAAAATTCGAAGATGGCATGAGTGTTATTGGGTTTGATTATATTCTGATTAGTTGAAAATTCGAAGATGCCATGAGTGTTATTGGATTTGATTATATTTTGATTACTTAAAATTTTAAGTATATTCAATTTAAGAGTTGATTGTTTGAGGCATTTTCATCCATTTGAATTTTGTGTTAAGCTCTAAATAGATTTGTTGTTTTCTATTTTAATAACTTTTCATCTTTAAATCTTTCAAAGAGTGTCACCAACTAAAAGTTTAAAGTTTTTTCAATTATAATTTTTTTTTTTCAAATAAGAATCTATCATTCAAAAGATGCCTCGTTTTAAGATCCTTCACCCATTAGAGACTCATCTTAAGTTTTAATGAGAGTAATTATTTTCTATTTAAATAACTTTTCATCTTTAATTCTTTAAGTGTCACCTTTTAAAAGTTTAGAGATTTTGCAGTTATAATCTTCCTCCATTGAATAGGATTCCATCATTCATAACATGCTTCGGTTTAAAGCCCTCAACACGCCTCATGAAATAGGAGTGCATGTCTTCAATAAAATACTTTTGAATCATTCCATTGCTCTCATCATCCACAATATTTACAAGGGACTCTTTGCCTTTGCTTTATCAAATCACTATGCACATTCTCATTAAATATCATGGCTAAAGTCTTGAGAACCGGAATCAATGGAAAATCAAACCAAACAACTTTAGAAAGTATGTTATTTCCATAAAAGTGAATTTGCTGGGCAAAATGGAAGTCATCTCTAAATTACAAAGGAAAACACCACAAGCATGAACCATATGAAGAAGACACCACCAGAATATTCGAGAACCCGTCACTAGAATGACACAAACCACCATAGAAATTATCGAAGACTACAAAAATCTATTAAAAAAATAAAACTAGCAACAATGCAAAAACCCGTACTTTGAAATCTAGTACCAAGATAGCCTATTTTTCAAAAAAAAACATAACCTAAAAAACACCGATTTCCAAGTAATCAAAAGATTTTTTTGAGAGGATTAAATTAAAAAGCAGAGAGGAGACAACACTCTTGATGTTTATGATCAGAATTAAAGCAATTAGAAAATGCAACAAAATAAACAATGAACACAACAAGATATTCTAGGAAAAACTTCCAATTTGAAGGGAAAAACTTAACAATAATATATCTTTTATATATAGAATGATAATAATAGCAATCTGTTTTACAATGGCTAAATCCAAGGCTTACAGGTATGGCTTTACTTTTTGAAGCACAAAGAATAAGATCACACTTGATAAATCTAATTTGCTCTTGAAATAATTTGATCTGCTCCTTAGAAGTCTGTTCTACCTTGTCAATTATGCTTGTGATTGAATATGTTCTAATATCTGTCTTGAACAATGAGGAATCATTATATATATAAGTAAGAGGAAAAGAGACACATCTCTTCAATCTCCCTGTCAACCTCCACCAAAAGTAATGTCTAGAAAAAATGCAAGATGTTGGGCTGGAAGTGGGAGCCTGACGCTGCTCATCCAACATCAACACTCCCTCTCAGCTAGGGAAGATACTTCTAGCTGCATAAGACATATTACCTCATCATGATGTCAACCACAATGGTTACACTCATATGTGAAAAGAAAGATACCACCATATTGTGATATCAGATATCACCTCAATATGATATCAACCATAATGGCTACAACAATGTATAGTATGTACAAATGTTCATCACTTACATGACATCCACCATGACTCTCCTAGAGTGTGGAATCAAGGGATTTCACCTCAAACTTCTCTCATAGAGAAGAACTCGTTATTAAGGGATTTTACCGCGAACTTCTCTCACAGAGAAGAACTCATTATCAAGGGATTTCACCTCAAACTTCTCTTATAGAGAAGAACTCGTTATCAAGGGATTACTGATACTGAGACTTTTTCTCAGTTAAGGTTGTATTCTCCACTATACCAAGCTTATCTCGAAAGTACACAAACTTTAACTGGGGAGAGGCTTGGTGAGAATATTTATTGTCTGCTCATCAGTGCTGATATAACTCAACTCTATAGCTTTCCTCAATACCATATCTCCGATATAATGGTATTTGATCTCAACATGCTTGGTTCTGTCATGAAACACTGGATTAACAGAAAGCTTCACACAGCTCTGGTTATCACAATGAATGATAATAGGCTCCATTGATTTTCCAAAGAATCTTGCAAGAAACTTACGAAGCCATACTGCTTCTCGAGCTGCCATACAAGTTGCAATATACTCTGCCTCTGTTGTACCTAATGCTACAAATGACTACTTCCTACTGCACCAAGAAATCATAGCAGATCCCAAACTGAAGCAACATCTAGAGGTGCTCTTCCGATCAGTGACACACCCTACCCAATTAGAATCAATATATCCATGCAACTTCAAGTCTACACTAGAAGAATATCTCAACCCATACCTAATTGTGCCACACAAGTATCTTAGGATATGCTTCACTGCAATTAGATGTATTTGCCTTGGTTCACACATGAACTGACTAAGTGCACTCACTGCATAGCAAATATTTGGTATAGTATTAACTAGATACATCAATGATCCAATCATTTATCTGTACATGCTAGGATCCACCAGATCTGAACTAACTGTAGCCTCTTTTAACTTCAACAAATTTGTCTCTATCGGTGTAGACATCGGTTTGCAATCCATCATACCAAATTTCTTTAAGATGTCAATAGTATACTTCCCTTGACTTAGAAAGATCTCATCTGGTTTATGCCATACTTCTAAACCAAGGAAGTAATGCAAGAGACCAAGATCCTTCATTTCAAATTCTGAAGCTAACTCCTTATTACATTTGAAAATGAGGTGATCTTCTCTGGTAATAAGTAGATCATCAACATAGAGAAGCAAGATTAATGCTTCGCCATCAATTACCTTTAAGTATAGGTTTGAATCAACATCATTCTTGGAGAAACCCAAGCTCATCAAGTATCGATCAATTCTTTTGTACCAAGCATGAGGAGCCTGCTTAAGGCTGTACAAAGCTTTCTTAAGCTTGCAAATATGAGACTCCTTCCCATGAACCTCAAAGCCATCAAGTTGCTCAATATATACCTTTTCCTCGATTACACCATTTAGAAATGTTGTCTTCACATCCATTTGGTGTATTTTCCATCCTTTAAATGCTGTAATCGCAATGATGGTTCTAACAGATGTATAATGAGCAACATGAGCAAAGGTTTCCTCATAATCTACTCCCTTTTTCTGAGAGAATCCTCTAGCCACAAACCTAGCCTTGAACTTCTCAATGCTTCCATCAGCGACATGCTTGATCTTGAACAGCCACGTAGAAGAAATAATAGATTTTCCTTCAGGTCCCAAACATCATTTTTGAGGATGGATTGATACTCTTCAGCCATAGCATCTCTCCATACTTGCTGACTAGTAGCTTCTTCAACACTTAGTAAGAATTTTGGAGGATCTCCCATGCTTCCTTTGCATAATTTATTGCTAGAATTCTCAAATATATAGTTTCTTCCATTGCCATCCAATCAAATTTAATTCTTTCACATCCTTCCTTCAATTCTTTTTCAACTAAGTCTTTTAGGCATTTGTCAATATGTTTTACGATGCTTGATCAGTCGCATTTGTGAATCCATTAATCACACACTCCCATAAGTCATTCGCCACTAAAATCATCCTCATCTTCTTTACCCAAGTGTCATAATTTTGTCCGTCAAATATAAGCAGATGCTGCCAACTTTCTTTTTTTCTTTTGATCTGGCCATCCTATGGATTTAGATTGCTTCTCTAAATCAACAAATCTCATTGGTCACTGTGCTTTTCAACTGTGCCTTTCTTCAAATGGTGAATTAAATTCAAATCTTGTCCAACTTCTTTCACCTCATACACTCCAGACAAACAACTTTTGTTATTTCTCCTTTGACTTCCCATGATCTTCAATTGTATTCATGCCCAATGCTCAGCTATTCAACTATCTTCTGCACTATCTCCATGATGCAATCAAGAGATATGCTTTGGAAAAGGTTGAGTGACGGCACCTTGCTCTTGAACTCAAACTAACTGCGTCTTCTTATTTTTTTTTCACTGGTTGTGTTTTGTTTGGTAGCAGATTGTTGTTGATCTTTCATGTGACTGATCAATCCATGATTCTTGATTTAATTTGCTCTTTTTTTTGCCACAATCTGTAGCCTCCCAATGCATCCTTACTTTAGCAGTGATCTCCCATGATCTGCACCTACTGCTTTGACATTCAACAATCTACCACTTGTACAAGCTTCAGCACTGGCCTGGAATGATCCTCTGAATGTGAAGGAATGCTTCTGCCTAGATCTTTAGGCTCTTCCACTTGATGTTGACTAGTGATATGTTACTCTCCCCATCTCTACAGTTATTTCAGCATGCAACTTGAATAGAGAGATCCTCTCTCACCATAACTTCAAGACTTAGCTCGCAATGGCTAACGGTATTTCTTATTTGTAGTCTATAGTATTCTCAAGATTCCATGGCTCTTTCACTGGTTGCATTTATTTTATTGGTATCAATTCAACTCTTCCAACCCCAAACTTCTATGGGGCTCTTTAGGATATATGGCTGTAGATCCTCTCTGATTTTTATTTTTTTAACTTCGTGTCTAATAGCTGCGACTTCTTAGTATTCTCTCAATGACTCTAATATAAAACTATTAGACGCAAACAATTTCTGATGCGCTCTATTCCTCGATTTCAACTTGCTTACAATATGCCTTTATATAAATAGGTCTTTCATAGACAATAGAATAACAAACCTTCCCATTTTAAGACTGTTCACCATCTTGACTAAAATAGGGATAGACAAGAGATATAAAGAACAATAGAGAGTATTGCTGCAATGACAAATCTGATCACGATGTTCTTCAAACCCGCTCTGATACCATGTTGATTTTTATGATTAGAATTATAGCAATCAGAAAATGCAACAAAATGAACAATGAACACAACAAGATACCCTGGGAAAAACCTCCAACTTGAAGGGAAAAACCCAGCAACAATATATCTCTTATATATAGAATGATAATAATAGCAATCTGCTTTACAATGGCCAAATCCAAGGCCTACAGGGATGGCTTCACTTCTTGAAGCACAAAGAATAAGATCACACTTGATAAATCTGATTTACTCTTGAAACTGTCAGGATCCTCTCCAAAGAGTACAATTGATTACCTTTGTATAAGCAACTAAACATGGAATTAAACCAGAAGTAACATGTAACTAGAATTCAGAAACAACAAAGAATATGAGATACGAGAAACAATACAATATGTATTAAGACTCTTCCAGAAGGAAATACAATGAACAAATCTCACTCTTCCCACACCTCTTGGGCATACAATAATTCTCCCTCAAGAGTTCTCTCTCTCAATCAATTACAACCAACTCAATACTGAGTTGTTCCCTCCAGTGACAATCAACCCAATGGTTGTTGTTGCCTACTCTCGTCCATAGACCTTCTCGATCTTGCACCCTGTAGATCTAATTGGTCTTGCTTACACCGTATGTTGTAGATCTTCTTGATCTTGCTACCCCGCAAATCTAACTGAGCTTGCACACACACACCCGCAGATCTTCTTGATCTTGCTACCCCACAGATCAACTGAACTTGCTTACCTGTAGATCTCCCTGATCTTGCACTCTTGCAGACCCTCTAGATCTTACACTTGAGGATCTAATCCTTCTTAGTCCTTATTACAATACAGCCCCATGGGTCTCTTAAATAGATCCCAAACCAAACAATAATTAGAAACGCAAACTCAAGATTAAAATTAGTCTTTACATGCAAACTAACTGTTCGTCTAAAATTAGAATAGTTCTGAACCGCACAGATGACCGATTTTAGTCACTGTCTGTCTGGAGATTACCGATGTCCGCCAATGCATAACCGATGTTAGCAGATTCTGGTTCTTGCCTAACCAATGTCGGCATGTTCTGATCGACGTCGGTTACTTTGTAACCCAACAACCTCCACCATTTGCATAACAGTGAAGCTTTAGCTGCACAACTTAACAATCTCCCACTTGGAGATAAACAACTGCACCTGTACCTGTACCTATACATCCTCTAATTTATTTTTGGCTTGTATCTCCATCTTCAAGTACAATCTTGAAGATCAACCACCAACAGTGAACACATACCTTGTGGTGCTTCTCCTACCATCCAAGTCACCTACCATATCTGAATCTACATACACATGTAGAGAAGTGTTTGACCCTGTATAGCATAAATACCTACTACTGGTCCCTCTCAGATATCTGAGAATCCACTGAACTACTTTCCAGTGCTCCTTTCTTGGATTGGCCATAAACTTGCTAACAACTCCCATGGCTTGGGCAATATCAGGTCTAGTACATACCATGTACCCAACCTCATCATGTGATCTAGGACACTATTCATAGCTTAATTTGAACTGTCCAACCATAGGTGTGCTTACCGGTTTTGCATCCTGCATATCAAACCTCTCCACTACCTTATTCACATAATCCTCTTGAGACAAAATCAACCTGTGATTTTCCTTGTCTCTAGAAATACTCGTGCCAAGGATTTTCTTTGCTGCTCCTAAATCCTTCCTGGCAAATGTCTGAGCTACTTTTACCTTTAGCTCAGCAATTCTTTGCATGTGTGACCCTGCAACAAGCATATACACTACATACAGTAACAGGATAATGTAGCTATCATTATCCAACCTGTTAAAATAAACACAATGGTCACATTGACATTGACTAAAGCCATGCTTTGTCATAAACCTGTCAAACTTCAAATACCACTGTCCTAGAGCTTGCTCAAGACCATATAACCTGGCCTTCTGTCTCACCTATCCATTCTCTCTTTTCTTTAACCTGTGAATCCATTCGTCTTTCAGTGCTTTCTTTTTGGCTGGCAACTCTACCAAATCCCATGTTTGGTTCTCTTCCAAGGAATCAATTTCCTCATTCATGCCATGCTCCCATTGTTTCCTGGATTCTACCTGCATTGCCTCTTCAAAACTTCCTGGTTTTCCACCATCAGTGAGCAACAAGTAGTATAAAGAAGGGGAATAATGAATTTGAGGCTTACTTACCCTTTCATACCTCCTCATGGGCATTTGAGACTCATTGACAGCTTGTTGTCTGCCCAAATTTTGTTATAACAGTGACCGATCTTGGTCATCTCTCAGTCTACACCCGATTGATGTCGATTCCATGTGACCGACCTGACCGACATCAGTTTCCACCTACTTGACATCACTGACTTTGGTCTCCACTAGACTGACGTTGGTTCCTGCCTGATCGACGTCGGTTCTCACCTGACCGACGTCAGTATATGTGTTTTCCTGTGAGTGATGATTTTTACCCGCGAGCTCATTTTGGATCATAACCTTATCCAAATCAACATTGCCCTACTCAAAATTATTCAGCCTCTTGAGCTGATCTCTGTCCATCATCTTCTCCTTGAAAACCAAGGCTTTCTATATCTTAAATATGTCAAAAACATCAGATTTCCTCTTTATGCAATAGACCCAATCCTTTCTTGTAGCATCATCAATGAAAGAATCATCATAATGTGATCCTCCAATAGAAGCTCTCTGAGCTAGTCTACACACGTTTGTGTGAACAAGCTCCAACCTATGCTTATTCTTTTTTGACCCAGTTGTGAGAAACCTCACTTTCATATGTTTCCCAAAAAATACAATGCTCACAAAAATCTCGATCTATCAAATCTGAAAGCTTACCTTTTGACTTAAGAACATCCATTCCCTTCTCACTCATGTGATCAAGCCTACAGAGCCACATCTTTGCATCTACATCTAAAGTAGATAAAACAGAAGGAGAATCAGTAATACAAGTAGATAGATAAAGTTTACCTACTTTCTTACCTCTTGCTAATACAAGTGCACCCTTGGAAACTTTCCAAGATTTCGCTGTGAGAGTTACTGTGCAACTCTCATCACCCAACTTCCCTACAGAAATCAAATTCCTCTTCAGGATGGGTACATGCATGAC
Source organism: Torreya grandis (assembly GCA_037957365.1). Taxonomy (NCBI): domain Eukaryota; kingdom Viridiplantae; phylum Streptophyta; class Pinopsida; order Cupressales; family Taxaceae; genus Torreya; species Torreya grandis. Next base: position 4,309,213 of record JARHVA010000484.1, read on the forward strand.
ATCCTTCAACACCCATGTGTTGTCAGTCTGCAACTTTAGTTGCACTTCCCCTTTGCCATTGAATTTCTCCATTCTTAGTCTACTTTCTTCTGCCATTTCTTTACTCCCACTCAAACAAAAACCCCTGTGAGTGCCCTGTAATCAACAAACACTAACACGCTCGAAGCCTAGCTCTAATACCAACTGTCAGGACCCTCTCCAAAGAGTACAATTGATTACCTTTGTATAATCAACTAAACATGGAAATAAACTAGAAGTAATATGTAACTAGAATTCAGAAACAACAAAGAATATGAGATATGAGAAACAATACAATCTATATTAACACTCTTCCACAAGGAAATACAATGAAGAAATCTCATTCTTCCCACACCTCTTAGGCATACAGTAATTCTCCCTCAAGAGTTCTCTTTCTCAATCAATTACAACCAACTCAATACTGAGTTGTTCCCTCCAGTGGCAATCAACCCAATGGTTGTTGTTGCCTACTCTCATCCACAGACCTTCTCGATCTTGCACCCTGCAGATCTAATTGGCCTTGCTTACACTGTATGTTGCAGATCTTCTTGATCTTGCTACCCCGCAAATCAACTAACCTTGCTTACCTGTAGATCTTCCTGATCTTGCACTCTTGCAGACCTTCTAGATCTTACACTTGAAGATCTAATCCTTCATAGTCCTTATTACAATACAACCCCATGGGTCTCTTAAATAGATCCCAAACTAAACAATAATTAGAAATGCAGACTCAAGACTAAAATTAGTCTTTACATGCAAACTAATTGTTCGTCTAAAATTACAATAGTTCTGGAATGCACAAACGACCAATGTCGGTCACTATCTGTCTGGAGATGACTGATGTCGGCTGATTCATAATCGATGTCGGTAGATTCCAGTTCTTGCTTGACCGATGTTGGCATGTTCTGACCGATGTCAGTTACTTTGTAACCCAGAAACCTCCACCATTTGCATAACAGTGAAGCTTTTAGCTCCACAACTTAACATAAACAATTTGATCTGCTCCTTAGAAGTCTACTCTACCTTGTGAATTATGCTTGTGATTGAATATGTTTTAATATCTATCTTGAATAATGAGGAATCACTATATATACAAGTAAGAGGAAAAGAGATGCATCTCTTCAATCTCCCTGTCAGCCTCCACCAAAAGTAATGTCTAGAAAAAATGCAAGACATTGGGCTGGAAGTGGGAGCCCAATGTTGCTCCTCCAACATCAACAAACATGAGGTACCTGTAAAGAGCTCAAATGCCAAATTGTTCATTCTATTGCATAAAACAATGGTGAATGTAGGAGACAACACCGACTCACCCTCGTATCATTTATTGGATGGTAGTATCCATCGAATTTTTCCAAACTTAGCCTTCTCTTGAATTCCTCATCTCTCCAATGGATTTTTCCAACACCGATCAAGAATGAAAATTAGACTCTCAAACCTACCCCATAGCACCCATATTCTTGATTTGATATCTTGGGATGATCAACTTACATTCAGGACATATTAAGATTGTAAGGAGAATGTGGCTCTTTAATCTGAAGAGAGTTATAGAGATCACATTATATTACACAACAACATCTATAAGCCTAAAACCCCACATCCCCAGAAGACTATTCAAACACAGACATAAGCTCAAGTTTCTCTTCAAGTATTTGTTTCTTAATTTAAAGGTTTTTCATAAATATTGAAAATTATCTGATGATCTCCACAAATCTAGGAGGTTTAGCCGTAATCCACAAGAGAGATTTGTTTTCAAAAGTCATATTCCTTGAACCTTTTCCCTCTAGAATTCTCATTCTTCAAGTAAGAAAGAAATGCACGAAGCATTATATCCCCCTAAAAATGATTATGATTCAATAAATATTTAGAAGGTAATCCCAAATTGTGAACATAAGCTTCACAAAAAATAAATTTCTCTTCTTCAAAAGAAGAAAAGTGTACACACATAAATTAACATTTAAGTTAAAATAATGCATTTGTGACCACTCTCTCAATACACTTAGTTCATGACCTATTCTAGGGCCCTTTGACCATTTTCCTTTACTTTTTGTGGATAGCCCATTCTTATAAACAAATCTATGACTCATATTGCTTTATTTAGACCACTCAGTAGCTTAAGCTCACTATCAGATTGAACCATACCTCTAGCTTAGTAGCTCTTGCCTTTAGGATAATAATGCCCCATCTAGAAAATAGTGCACCTCGTTATTGTCCACCTTGCCAACAATGTCCTCTTTCCAATTAACAAGTAGTTTCCTAAATTCAAAGTTGTAAAAGGGTCATCACACAAGTTTAACAAGCCCCATCTGAAGGAATTCCCCAAATACTACTATAAAAGCACATTTCCAATCATTTTGCACACAAGAGGCTACAACACTGAAAAACACTAGAATTATAATTGCACATTAAGATAAAGTTCCATATTTGTCTCAATTTTGATTACATATAGTCATAGTAGACCCGAGCTAAAGTCTGAATACACCTCTAAGGTCACAAGTCATAGTTGAAGCACTTAATCACACTAGAATTACAACAATATTTATTATTTTTTACCAGTTTCACACATACCATTTTAGTATGGGAGAACTAAATGGAGTTTGATCTCTTTTTAGAGTATTAATATGTAATCAACCCTCAACACATGGGGTGTCGAGGTTAAGCACAACTTCAACTAGTGACTCTTTTTTACTTCGTGATTGCATTTTGTTTTTTTGTCTATTGAGTTAGAGTTTCAATTGAAAAAATGTTACACAATGGTCTTCATATCATATCTAAAACCCTCGCATAGTCCTCAAAATAAAAATATGAAGGCAAACATAACCTAGAAATCTTAAAGCCTTGTTCTTTGTCGAACAAGGTTGCCCTATTCAAAAAATAGTGCCCCCAGCTATTGTCACTTGCATTTCTATTGTCTAGGAACACTACCATCCCTTGTTTTAGGTCTGTAATAGTCAAATTAGTCCCTCTATCAGTCTCATATTTGAAAACAATACACATTTAAGTTTTCTAGCTAAGTTTATATTTCTCTTTTGCACTTTTCATATTTAGTACATTTTTAGATTTAGCAAAACAAGTTCCAAATCAGTTTGTAGCATTTATTTCATATCTATAATAGTATGATTTTGCACAATGGTCTGTCATATTTAGGTAATCTATTTATTAGTTTGTCAAAATTTGATAAAACAAATAGAAAATATCACAAAATTTGTCCATCCTATTGACATCAATGAAAAGATCCAAAGTCAATCTCATTAAAATAAATTTCATCCATTGCTCTTTAAGGATAAGGAGGTAGGTCAATGCTGGAGGTGGGGGATGGATGACAATATACAACCAAATAACTGAGCAAACAATTCACAAGCCTTGTTAATTATGGCCTTTAATTTAGTAATGGCTTCATCTTTATGTTTTCATTCTTCTACTAACCTAGATTTAACCTTTAATAATTCATATTCAACCTTAGAAACCTCTTATTTTTTATATAATGTATCTCTCCTAAGGCCCCTTTATCTCTAAGACCTTACAATGTCATGGAATTTTTTATCCAAGTAAATAATATCCAAGAAGCATCCCTAGTCAAAATTTCCTTCTCTTTTAAAAGACCCCTCAAACTTATAATTGTATAAGAAATACCAATTAAAGCAATAACCAAGTTAGCATCTGACTCCACACTTTCCAAGGAGTCTAGATTGTTCTTATCAATAGGGGAAGCATCTAAACTACTTCTCCTTAACCCCTCCCCCTCCCTCTCTCCCTCTCCCTCTCCCTCTCCCTTTCCCTCTCCGTCCCCCTCCCTCCCCCCCCCCCCTCTCTCTCTCTCTCTCTCTCTCTCTCTCTCTTTCTCGATTCAATCAATATAAGGGCTTGATTAAGAGTGATATGAAATTCTTCCTCATCAAGGTCCCTTACACCATCCCCTAAAACTTCTTCTAAACCATTTTAAACTAAAAAACTCCCCTTTTTAGAGTTCTCACATACCCCTTCCACTTTAAAATCAACCCCATTTTTAAAATACACACCCTTAGAGTTTTTGGATAAAAAATCAAAATGAGATAACTCTATAGTTGAAGGATCATTTTGAAATCAAAATCTAATGATCTATTTTTCCCTTTTTTGTAGAGATCTTTTTATAGAGTCCTAAAATATATTCTACAACCCATCGTTCTCTTAACATTTTTGAATGAAAATTTTTCATCGGATTTTCAAAGGAAGACTATTATAAAACTAATCTTCTTCTTTTCTAAGGTAAACTAAATTTTGTAGTTAAATTATTAATAAGGGAAAGAACTTCCCTAGAAAGAACATGGTTTGTTGATTTCATTACATCTAAAACAAGTAGATTAATACGCTGAAAATGGACCATAGCCCTGAGGTTTCCTTTTTGGACTTCTGAAGTTATTCTAAGTTACAAAAGTTTAACAAGGAATAAATGAAGGTTTATATCCCTAATATGCCTCAGATGCATCAACAATATACAATGATAAGCAAAAATGAGAGAGAACCTACCTGGGAATATATTTCTGCTTAAAGTAGGCTACCTTATCCCAAGGAACAGGTATAAAAGATCTCATGATCCCTTTACCATTGACAACAATTTTTTCACAAAGTCAAAGGAATTATTCTTGACACTTTGTAAAAACTCTCCCCATCTAAAAATAATCATGTGACTCTAGCCATAACCTCCTCATGAACCTCAATTTTCACACCCCTCAAGGACACCACTCCACTATGTAGATTGTTAGCAAAGTCCAAAGCAAAATTTTCATTTCTTTCTTGAAAATTTTCAAAGAAAATACACTACCATACCTCCTAATTTTTTTGAAAACATTCCAATTTCTCCTTTGGAACATCCTATGGCTCCCACTATTTTGGATCACTCCCATTAAAAATAACACAACCATTAAAGCCTTAATGAATATACTTTCCAAACTTAAAACCTCAAATTATAATGTTGTTGAAATGACTCGTGAAAAACACATTGAAATATGCCCTCAAAGCTCTTGTTGTGTCCAGACTTTTTTTACTCTATGTAAATCCATGGATAATGAATATTTAGTTATTTATGAAACCTTAGTGATTCATAATTTGTTTTTAGGATTTTTGAAACCCTAGTGATCCTCTAAATTTATTCATCTATTTCATAAAAATGTACTCACAATTTTTTTGAGCCAAATATTATGGAATGGGAAATAATGATGTAGGGTTTGCTACCAAATATAGCTTTTCTCCACACTTTCCCTTACACTATACATCATGATCATCTCACATTATACTTGTATTCTCTTATAATCACCTTGCATATCTTATTGTCATACCACGCTCAACCATGACTCAACTCAATCTCAAAAAATGTGGGTGAAAATTTGAGAAAAATGAGACAAGTAGGTTTAAATATACATTACAAATGTGTGATAGACTCCTAGCTTGTGTATGTCATTGACATCCCTACCTATGCATAGCCTTGGGCTCCACCCCTATGATATCTATCATTTATATAAGTATTTAAAAATACCTTAACCCATAAATACTACTTGTTATATCAGTCTTGATTTTAGGTGGTTAATAAACACATAATATACATGCACATGGTATTCTACCACCACCTTAGTGATTCCCCTATGATTTGATACCATTGGACGGGACCGAGGAGTCAATCTAGAGGATAACACATCAACTATTATGAATTGGGTAAGTGCATGGCAATAGGAGGCCAAAAGTGGAACTTGAGTGGACATATTTTTTCTTGAAAAATGAGAAACCTGACCTTGCATGAATTATTAGAGATGCCTACACTCAAAATTTGAATATGTTATCAGAGCATGAATTGTATCATTATGAGGGCAGTTTCTAAACTACAATTTTTATTTTAACTAGTGAAGTATAAGTAAGTAAGACAACTTCCCCATTAAATGGACAATGGTAGATAAGGCAAATAAGAATAATTGAGCATTGGTAGTGTGGAACCCTCGTAGGCTAGGCTGGTTCAAGCTCAATTTTGATGGGGCCTACCATGGAAATCCAAGAGCTTTTGATGCAGCTTGTGTAATAAAAGAGTGTAGTGGTTCTTTAATTAGAGCTACATCTTTTAAACTCCTGGATGAGACAAATAATGAGCTAGAAGCTCAAGCTTTGTTATCTAGGATTGAATTGAGTCTTGAGTGTGGAGTGGCTTGTCTAGAGATTGAAGGCGATTCTAGAGTCATAATTCAAGCTTTATCTATGCAAAAAACCAAAACATGGAATCTAGAAAATATTCTTTCTCAAAATTGGGCCAAATTGAGTCTCTTTTGATGGGATTTTATTTCTTGAAAGCAATAAATTGACGGATTTCCTTATAAATGTTGGTATTGACCAAGAGGATGAGGTTAGTGTTGATAATAATAAAGATCATTAGCTTGATCATGTTGGTATTGAATTAGTGGCTCTATAAGTTTTAGTCCTTCATTAAGGTGGCTTTTAGAGTGATAGATGTCCTTTTGAAGATTATTTTTTGCCTAGAAGAGGGTGACAGATAAGGTAATGACAATTGTGATTATATTTCAATGTCACAGATTTGATGGGACTTTATTTTGGATGGTGTGAGCTCTAGGAGTAATATTTTATCTATTATGTGCCCGTTAAGCTTTGGCAGTGTGGTTTTTGGCACTAAGATATCTTTTTATAGTTGGATGGAGTTGGAAGTTGTTGAATCTTTGGTCTAGCCACTACACTTTAGTGGTGGCAAAAATAGAGATGGGTTTTTCTGGAGGTGTTTCCGAGACACATTTGATGTACGTCTTTTGGGTGCTGGCTTTAGAGGTTTCAAATGCATTGGAGAAAATCTTAGGAGTAGAGTTGTTGGAAGGGAGCATGCAAGTTAAAGTTAATTCAAAATTGGTAGCCCTGTTCACAAGTAATTTGTGTTTGGTTGTGGCTGATAGGGATCATGTAAGGAGTTGGTCACTTTTTTCATTTGGCTTAAATATAGGGTTGAGATACTTTTTGCCTTGGATAGTCTACCATTGGGTCCTTTCTTGGAGCTTCCCTTCACTGGGAAAGATGGCCTTGGTTTTGTGCCCTTGTCTTTGTTCAGAGTCTTGAAAGCTAGATTCGTCACCTTTTTAAAATTTACTCAAGATGTGGAGGAGGTGTGTTCGAGTGATGATGGGGAGGGTGAAGCCAAGGGTGTTGCCATGCCTTTTTTATAGGATTTGCTCAGTCCTATTCCTTAGTTGAATGAATGGATCACAATAATGAGGTCCCTTAGTAAACAATAGGCCATTAAATGCTTGCCATGAGGCTTTGCTCATGGCCATTTCCTAGCTCCACCTTGGTGGCATGAGCAGAGGTTAAATGCTAAGGTGTAGGGGGGTCATAAGAAGAAGTTGATTATGTAGAAGTCAACCCTTTTAGAGGATCCACTAGTAGAGAGTATGGAGGGGAATGCTGGGTTGAAGGTTGGTACATGCCCATAGGGACAAGTAGTTCAAGTTTATGAGTCACTGGGGAAGGCCTGCATACAGAAGCTAGGACAAGTGGTTAGAGTTTTGAGGGGGAGGCTGATATCATTGTTATCGACTAGCTATTGGTATTATGTATTTGGTTTTTTATCATCTAGCCTTTTATGTGAAATGGTTTTTAGTAAATTAAGATTGTCAAAGGTTGAGTAATGTAATGCAATTTATATTAATATATATACTTTGGGTATGTATGCTTGGGTATTTTTTTGCTGGTTAAATGCCTTGATGGTAATACTGTCAAGCCAGACCATCCTATTTCCTTTTGTGCTTATATGGTATCAGGAAGGGGACTCGCAAACCTTGAAATTGATAAAAAAAAGAGTAGATAAAACAACTAAAATTTGAAGAGGTACTCTTATTTTTGTTTAAAACATAGTGGATAGTCAGTCATGTGCCCTTGTAACTACTTCAAAAAAATTATAAATTGGTTTTTAAATGTTTTTGAATGTATATAAAATTAGACCTAGTTTATCACCTATATATATATATATTCACCTGTATATCATATATAACAGGTGAATATATATATTGGTTTTTAATTTTTTTAATGTATATAAAATTAAACCTAGTTTGTCTCACACACACACACACACACAGATTTATTTATATTTATATTCACCTATATATTATATATAATAAGTGAATATATATATATATATATACACACACACACACACACACACACACACACACACACATACATACATACATGTGAGTAGATGAGAGTGTGCTTGATATTATAGTCATATTTTCATGATATATCTTGATGAAATTCATAGTGTATCATGGATGAAGTTTGATTTTATCATTTTCAATTTAAAACATGGATTTGAATGTTTGCAGGTGCAAATATCCAAACCTAAAATGTGTACACACTATAACATGTTGCTACTATTTTATAAGTTTCAATATTTGCAAGTTGTGCAAGTGGAAGAAGTGAATGACATGGTGTGTGTTAACTAAAATAAATGTTAATCATAAATGAAATTTTATCACCTATAATTTAAATTTATTTTAGCAAATATAAGAAACTAGGGCCACTTTGCATCTTTTAGAATCAGTTTGATAGTTTTAGGAATTACTATTTAGAATAAAGTATTTCAAAATCTAATATGGTTGGTACTTAATCATTTTCAAGCTTTAATTATGAATCCAATGTTTTTAGGGCGTAACTTTTTCAACCAATGTTTATTTTGGGCAAACATTTATTGCTCATCTCAAAAAGACTAGATGGAACTTTGTCTCATGAAGTGTATAGAAAAAAATACCCACATTGATCTTTATCTACAAGCTAATTCTTACCATCATCCATGCCAAAAATACATTATCCTTAATTCTTTGGCAAATAAGGCTATCAGGTTTTCAGACCCAAAACCCTTGAAACAAGAGAAAGAACCTCTTAATGGTATTGATGGCCAATGGTTATAAGAAAATAGAAATTGAAAAATATCTCCATAAAGAAATGACCATGAGACAAATAAGTGTTGACCAGAATGTAGATATTCTGAGGATCACTATCCCTTACATAAAAAAAAATTCAAAAAAATTGAGAAGAATTGCATTGCCTATAAAATAACAACTTTAAAATTAAATAAGGGTTGGATATTTGATCAATTGATAACATAAGAGTAGATAGATAGGAGATCGGAGAGCTTTACCTCTTTCCCTTATGCATTTTTTGATTTTTAGTTAATTTTTTTTCTTTGTATGAGATAAGACTATTAGGTCTTAGTTCTATATTCATTCGAGTATATGATGAATCATTTTCATGCTTCATGAATCATTTTCTATTTGAAATTTATGTGAATTGATATTCATGGTCTATGTGTTACACACATATATGGTGACTTTGTTTCCCTCTTCTACATAGCTAACGTTGTCCTCAAACCCTTGCACCATCTCTATCTTTCGGTTGTGTTATTCTGGCCAAGCAGAGATTAGGTTCTACAAAGGATTTGTCTACTTTAAAAAAAAAAGATCTATTTTTATACAGATCAGGCTCATTTTTTCTTTGTCCCTACCCTCTGTTTTGTTCTTTTTTTAACAATTATTCGACTAGTTTTAGAGTAGTATGAATTACAATCAGTTTTAAAATTTTATTTGGATTGCATGTCTATTGTTTATAATTATTGATGCATTGTTGAATTTAGTGAATGAAATGGAAAGTATTAATTAGCTTTAAATTATGAGTTAATTACCTTGGTTTAAGCTTCCTCTTACAAGTGTATTCAACTAACAAAGGCCGCTTGAACTAAAACAGACCATAACAACTAACTAAGTGAGATCAATATGTCAAGACCCGATAGATATAGACCTTGGGGAGGTTCTACAAACTTCTTTTTAGGAGAGGTTGGGTAGAATCCTTGCTTGGATTGCATGTTGGTGTGTTATTCCACACATCAATAGATTGGCTCTAGAAGGAAGGCCTCTAGCACTTTAGGAACCTTGTTTAGACTAAGAAATTCTATGTTTTTAAAACTAAAAAATAGAGAATAACTATGATGTCAAAGTCTATTGAGGGTGAATTTGAGTTATTACACCTCAGAGAGCATATGAGAGCCCAAACTGATAGAGGGAAGGTCAAAACCAGACAAATCTACTCAGCTAGTATCTTCCCTACTATTTTAGTCCCTTTCTTTAACCATTTTGCTCTTCCTTAGAGCCCACTAATTGTTAATTTTGCCTGGCTTGGAGGAAGTAGTTGTCTTATGAACATCCCAAGACTTGCATATGACTTGAAAAAAACCTTGAAAAGTTCTATCTTGTGTATGTTCATGGTGGGTTAAGAACAACAGAGAACCACATCCAAACATTTAAATATGCCTTAATCCAAACTCAGGATTGACAAGAATATGTTGCCTATTGATTGTTCCCCTAAAATTTGGATGAATTAGCATATGGTTGGTATTTAGGTCTCCTATATGGGTCCATCACTTCTTGGGATAATCTTGAGACTATATTTATTAACCATTTCAAGATAACTATAGACCCTGATATATTATACCATCATTTTATAGTTATATATATGGAACCAATTGATCCCATGATTATTTTTAATACTCATTTTCACAAGTTATATATGTGTTTGAAATATCCATATACACAAATAGAACTTACTTCCATATAAACATACTTGATATTTCTAGATCCCATGACTTCTATGTTTCTTAGGAGGACCCAAAAAACACTCACATATTTGTCTTTGGCTTATAATGAAGCTATTAGTATTGATGAATATATGGTACCCCAAGGGTGTGGTGCCTACCCCTTTCCCTCATTAGGATAATCATGTGCCTATAACTAGGTCCCCATGATCAACCAAGCTCTTGTGAAAAACTCTCCTCTAATGAACCAATCACAAGGACCCTGTATTCAAGTCTTAGCCTAATCTATACTATATTTCCCTTGCAAATGTTAAACAACCAACCATATGTGCCTTTGATTCATGTGTTGCCACAACCCACAAATCAACAACTTATTCATGTTGCATACAATACTACTACCATGCCTAGTTCAAGTAAATATGTTGTTCCTAACAATAATCAATAGTTTATCCTTGCATTCCTAAATGCTACTACACCAATGCTTAACATGTTACCTCAAGCAAGAAATAACCAAAGTACTATTATGAACCTATAGGTTTTAAGGTAACCAGTTTGTAATAGATGGTCTATAGATTGACCAATGAAATGGTTAAATTATGAATGAAGGTGCCTTAAAATACTAATCAAACTACAAATAACCCACTCAAAATAGAAACTACAATTTTTAGAGGACCAATAGGTAGTGGAACACTAGGACTAATAATGGAAATGTGCCTAGTCCCCTTGACAATGCTAACTATAACAACAATAGTGCCTCACACTCAATAAACAGGGAAAATTTAGCCTTACCCACATGGTTTAGATTGCATAACATAGTCGATCATGCTGAGACATATTGTGCTCAGTTCGGCTTGGTATCAAACATCTTATAAAAGGAGATGGATAATCTTGAAATAGTGCCTAGACTAGACAATAGTAACCCAAGCCCAACTAGAGATAATCTAAGTACTTTATGGTCTTAGAGACTTATGAGTTATCAATTGAGAGTGAAAATGAACCTAAGGATAATGTGGAGGAAATCCACACCTTTTAAAAATTTCAAAGAAGGAATAATAATTAGTTGAGGAGTATGTTATATAATCCTCTAACTACCTCTACTCCTCTGAATAACATTCAAGTCCCACCTGATGGAAACTCAAGTAATAACCCATTCCCACCCAAAGGGCATAACACCTCGTATCAACCTAAGATCAATGTTACACCCCCACAAGCAAATAAGTTATTGGAACAAAATAAACCAAGATATAATATTTTTGAGGGCCTAAAGAAAACTAAGGCCAACATAACAATGCTTGATTTGATCTAGATGTATAATTAAAAGGACTTGTTGCTAAAATAATCATATGCCCCTAAGGGGAATGAATCCAGTCACACAATTGATGCTCATGTTTATATTTATAAATAACAAATTTAAACTCCTCATTTTATATTGATAATTCATTTTTTTTGCAAAAATTTACACAATTGTTTGGTGGATTCAGGGAATTTAGGCAACATCATGCCTTATGCAATTTTCCAGTAGCTAGGTTTGACTCTTGCCAAGTCAAGCAAAAGGATTTTTCAATTGGACAAGTTAGAAGTCAAGGTGGTTGGTGAACTCAACAACATTCATATGTATATAGATTATGATCCAAGGGTGCAACAATTCATTGACATCCAAGTGGTCAATATTCCTAATGCATATAGGATGCTTCTTAGTAGAGATTGGTCTAGAACTCTAAATGTATATATAGTTAATTATTTATCTCATATGTGGCTTCCAAGGTGAGGCATACCCAACCAAATCAGAATTGAGAGAGAATTGAAGATGGCTTACATGATCATGAATTATAATAAGACCAATGAGATCCTATACAAGGAGTCTAAACTTGGGGTCTATGCACTTGAGAATGAAGAACACTCTTATGGGAAATTTTCCATAAAGATGATTACTATACAAGATATATTTAAATTTGAATAAATTGATGAAAATAGATGAATAAGATATCTTATATGCACCTAAAAATATTTCATTTCTTATTGCTACCTTAGCATATGAGAATGTGAGGCATGGTTGTCCAAGTGAAAAGAAGGAATGTAAAGTATTAGAGGTTGCATGTTTTTCCATTTTGAGTAGTTCAATGTCTACCTCTGATATGGAGGATTAAACCAAAAGGTCATCATTAGTTGAAGAGAGACATGTGTCCCCACTAGAAACTAAGGAAAATAATAAACAAGTTAACATAGCTGAAGCATCCACCTTGCAGAATGTACTGCACACAACTGAAGATCACATATGGACTCTAAATTTTGATGGATCAAAGTCAAAAAGTGGGTGTGGTGTTGGCATTGAACTCATCAAACCAAAAATAAAGTCATACTTGATAGCATTCTAGCTCATGCATAAATAATGTATCTGAATATAAAGCACTTGTTCATGGCCTATAATTCACACTAAGGAAGAAAGTTAAGAATTTGAAGGTGCTTAGAGATTCAAAAACTAGGGGTCAAGAAAATAAGGAACCACTATGCTTGTAATGACAAATGTCTTTCCAGATATCATAATATAATGTGGAACTTAATTGAATATTTCAATGCATTTGGAATCCAAACATTGGTTTGAAAAATAAATTATATGGAAGATGCATTGGCAACAACTACAAGCACTCTAGAACGAATTGTTAATTCCAAGTTGAGAATATTATCAATGGAGTTAGTCTTTATTCCTTCTATCCCTGACAACATCAAGAACTTTGAAGTATTTAATGATGATCAACATATCATTGATTTCTTCACCAACACATATGTATTTGAATCTCAAATCATAGATGGAGATGACAAAGAAGAGTTTAAACTGGTCAAAGGAGTGATCAAAATAAGAAATAATATCATACCAAAAGGTATGGTGTCAATGAAAAGGCTATTTGACATGGATTATCATGGTTTAAAATACAAAACAACCCATGTCAAAGGTATGCCCCATGAGTATTGAAATCTAGGTAATGGAGTTGAACCAAAATATGTGCTCTTAGGCACAACTTGCATTGAGAAAGAGAAATACAAATTTGTGCAAGCCTTGAAGGAATTTAGAGATAATATTACATGGAGCTATGAGGATTTGAAGGTGTTCAACACTTACGTCCTTACTCATACCATCCCTATGAATCTTGGTGTCAAACCATTTCACCAAAGATAAAGGCCATTCAATTCATTATTACATCTTTTGATATTTAAAGAAGCACAAAAGCTACTTTCAACAAAGAACATCTATCCTGTCAAGCACTCCACCTGGGTGGCTAACCTAGTGCCAATTTAAAAAAAGAATGGAGATATATGGATTTTTATAGACTTACAAAACTTGAATAAGGATTCAAAGAAAGATACCTATCTGCTACCTTCACTATATGAATTCCTACAAATAGAAAATGGCTCCTAAATGATGTCATTCTTAGATGGATATTTACTATATAATCAAGTGATGGTCAATTATGAGGACATAATCAAGATAACATTTATAATGAAGTAGGGTGCATTCATATACAAGATGATGCCATTTGGCCTAATGAATCTAGGTGACATCTTCCAATGTGTCATGGACATTTCAATCAAAGACCTCATTGACAAATGCATTTTCATCTACATAAATGAGTTGACTATATTTTTTAAGAAATGAATCAATCATGTGAAAGATCTGAGGATAAATTTATAAAGATGTAGAGAGGATGGTATCTCCTTGATCCCAATAAAATGCATATTTAGAGTAACTAAAGGGAAGCTGTTAAGCCACATCATCTTAGAAAATGGTATTTCCATAGACCTAGAGAGAGTTGAAGCGATACTGAAGATCCCTTTGCCTGGAAACAAGAATGATCTAAAGTCATTCTTTAGAAAAATTAACTTTGCAAGGAAGTTCATCTCAAGCTTTGCAGAGATCATCTAACCCTTGAAAAATGTACTGAAGAAGGATGCCAAGATGGACTAGACCCCTTAAACACAAGTGTGTTTTGCTGAGATAAAGAAGTCAATCATGAACACATTAATGTTTATAAGTGCATACTATGCACAACCATTTTACATCTACTCCTTCACTTTAATCCTAACATAGAAGAAAGAAGTCAAGATGAGAGAGTTATCTCATTCATGATCTCCCCACTCAAAAATGCTGAGCTCAAATATTCAACCATTGATAAACAAGACTTTGACTTGATTTAAGGTTGTTAAGAAGTGAGACATTACATCTTGTGCAACAAAATGTTTGTTCTTGTGCCTAACCTAACTATCAAAGTAATGCTGATGCAAAATGAGCTAGGTGAGCGATGTGGGAAGTGGATTACTATTTTATAAGAGTTTGATTTAGATATTCAACCAATGAAGATTATGAGAGGTCAAGGACTTAACAAAGTAATGGTTGAAGTGGATCCATAAGTTATTTATCAATAGTACACAGTATATAACATCCCAAGTGATGATTTGTTCTAAAGACATAGTCTAATACTTACTAAATAATGAGTTCCCAAATCATCTAAACTCCACTTATAAAATAACACTGTAGCTGAAAAACAACCACTTTTTGATCAAATCAGCCCTGTTATTAAGAACAAATCATGAAGGCACATACATGAGGTGTCTAAACAAGGAAGTTAAAGTGCTTAAAGACTTCCATGGGAAGTATGAAATTGACCAAGTTTTTGTTAGTGCTATGACTCATAAAATACTCATATCAATCTATTATTAGTTGCATGTTTTCAAATATTCACATGCTCATGTAAGTTGTCATATTTGCCAAGTTGTTGCACATAGACAATGCACCCTAGCCATGCCATTATAACCAGTCATAGAGGTTCAACCATTCATGAAATGGGGATTGTACTTTGTGGGAGGCATCAATGCTAATTCCTCAATTGGACACAATTTCATCCTCACAAAAATTGAATACTACACTTGTTGGATGAAAGCTCAAGGTTTTAAGAATTGCACAACTGGATCAGTGATCACCTTTCTTGAGGACCACATTATTACTAGGTTTGGTATGCCATTTATTTTGGTATATGATAATGGTCCTACTTTATCCTCACTATAATTTATTGAATGGTCATACGATAATTAGATAATCCTTAAGTTTTCATCCAATTATTTTTTGTAAGGTAATGGGTTAGTTGAGTCAACGAATGAGAATTTAGTTGTTGTAATTAATAAAGTCTTGGAGAAGAATCCTAGAGACTGGCATAATGTTTTAAATTTTTCATTATGGTTTGATAGGATTAGAATTAGGTATTCTTTAGGTTCTTACCCATATCATCTAGTGTATGGAGAAGACCCTATTTTTTTTAGTAAACCTAAGAATCCTAACCTTGAAATTCATGAGAGATTACCCAAATGCTAAAAATAAATTAGAAGCTCACCTTTTGAAGTTGATGTAATTGGAAGAAAATCATGATGCATCCTTACTACACTTTAGCAAATATTAAGGAGGTGTCAAATGTTGGTTTGACAAGTGAGCTAAAAACAAATCCTTTTAGATCTATGATTTAATACTTATTTGGGATAAGGTCATGAAAAGAAGGGTCAACATGGAAAATTCAATGCCCTTTGGTTAGGACCCTTCCATATTTCTAAAATATTTGGCGAGAATGCATTCTGCCTAAGGTATTTAGAGGATGTCCCATTGCCTATCAATGGATAATTCCTCAAACATTATTTATAGGATTTAAGTGGCTTGGAATGTTATTGTAATTATCTTCTTTTATTATTTCCTACTTTCCTATTTATTATGCTTATCTATTTATTTGTTTTTTGTTGTTAGTTTAGGTTTGCTTTCTTGATTTGTTTTCTACTTTCATCATTGGGTATGTCCCAACTATTATGCCCTATCGTTCCACATTAGTCTAGAATAAGTGATGAATGAAAGGTTTGTAAGTAGATGTCTCAATTAAATCTATGGTATGAGGGTACTCTTTGAGAAAATTATAATATTAATTATGTCTCTGAGTTAGTTTTGAAATATTATGTTTTTGTATGTGTTCTGGATTCATTCTTGTTTGGGCAAAACTAGTTGGCCATTAAAAGTATTCTCTTGAAACCAAACCCAAAAAGTACACTTTAAATGGTATCTAGGTTTTCTTGGATGAACATGTTGCAGTTAAGATCTAGGGTGAAAAATATACAGTTATATCTTTTGTTTGCCATGGCAGTCTCCAAAATGAAATTGAGATAGTATAATAAAGAAAGAAAGAGAAAAAGAATAAATAAAAGAAAATCTATTTGTAAAAAAATTAAATTCTTGGGTGATTCAAACAAACAATACCAGGGGTATGGATGCTCAGCTAGAAATAGAGCAAGGCCTTGAGTGGGATCAGAGATAAATCCATCGTGACTATGGACATCTGGCTAGAAATAAAACCAAGCTTTGAGTAGGATCAGAGACAACTCCATCGAGACTATGGATGCCTGATTGGTAGTAGAGCAATGTCTAAAAAATTGTCTTCAAGGTAGGACTCACTACCTGATGGTTGGAACCATAGTAATTAATCCATACAAGTCCTATGAAATGAAAAATTAAATCATCTTTCACACATAGAGTTAATGAATATACTAGATTTGGTCACTTGGTTACTCCCATCTTGTCTTTTATTGAATTTATTCATGTTCCATGTGTTTTTTTAGCTAGAAATTTTAGGTTCATTGACACCTTTTTTTTTTCAAAAATATCTCCATTGGGGATATGGACCCATGGCTGGAAATAGAGTAATGCCCAGGAAAATGTATTCAAGGTAAGACTCACTATCCTAATGGTTGGAACCATAGCAATTAATCCCTATAGGTCTTATGAAATGGTAAATTAAATCATCTTGCACACACCAAGTAAATAAAGATACTAGATTTGGTCGTTTAACTACTCCCATATTGTATTTTATTGAATTTAGAGCAAGGCAATATAGTAAAGATGCCTAGTAGTAGAGAAAGGTAATAGAGTGGGATCATAGACAATTCTATCAAGGCTATGGATGTTTGGATGGTAGTGGAACAGTGTCTAATAAAACATATTCAAGGTAGGACTTAGTAGCCTAATGGTTGGAACCATAACAATTAATCATTGTAGCTCCTATGAAATGGTAAATTAAATCATCTTGCACACACTAGGTCATTGAATTTGGTGGATCAATTGCTCTCATATTATCTTTTATTGAATTAATTCATGTTCCATGCACTATTTTAGTCAACAAGTTTGGGTTCATTGACATTTTTATTTGTTCCAAAATACTCAAAAGTATTTTATAGCAGAGTCACCATTGTTAGGGTGTGGAGCTAAAAGCTTCACCTTAAGGCAAACATGGAGGTTTCTGAGCATGACAGTCGCTGGCATCGACAGGCCACAATCGACGTCAGTCAGTAGACAGTGCATAAGGAAACTGACATCGACAGGGATTGGCCAGCGTCGATCACCTCCAGTCAGATAGGGACTGACATCGATCACCTGTGGCGGTTCCAAAACTACTGTTGACGAACAGTCAGTTAAGTGAATGGGCAGTTTGCATGATGAAGACGAGTTTGGAGTCTTGAGCCACAAGTCTAATTATTGTATGCATGAGATCTATATAATAGACTCATGGGTTGTATTGTTAAATGAAGAACTTGAAGAACTATGTAGAACTTGGAGAGTTCTTCCCCTGGAAGAGCATGTTCTTCCAGGTATGTAAGATCAAGGTTGGTCAGCAGGTTGTTGCAGGATCATGGTGGAGATCTACATGTGATAAGTAAGATCAGGTTGGTTTACAGGGATGTGTGTATGCGAGGGTCAGAAGGAGATCGGCGGGGGAGCAGGATCCAAGGTGACAGCAATACATCAAGGTGCAGGATCATGGTGAGATCTACTTAGAGTATCGGTTCGTACTCGATTGTACGAACGTACAATGAGGTGAACAATAGCTTGTGTTAGTTGTTAGTTGTGATCTATTGGGATAAGATTACTCAGGTGGGAAGATTACTGGGAGCCCTTGAGGAGCAAGCCTCATAGAGGTGGAAGAAGAGTGTGATCTCTTTATTGTAATTTCCTTTGTAATGAGTTGAATACAATTGTGTGTTTCCTCTCATATTCTGTGTGTTTTCTCATTGATAGTTATTTGTTCTTCTGGTTATTTTTGCATGTTTAAGTTGCTTATACATTGGTAATCATGTGTGCTCTTAAATCTGACAAGTTGTGTCAGAGCTTTGGGGAACTTAGGTCCTGTCAAATGGTATCAGAGCGAGGTTGGACGTTCTCAGAGCGAGTTTGACTAACAGATGGCCTAGATCAGGTTAGTGTGTGTTGATTACAGGTTACTCACAGGGGTTTATGTTTGAGTGGGAGTATAGCAATGGTAGAAGAAGGTAAGCTAAGAATGAAGAAATTCAGGCACAATATTAACACCACAAGGAGTGTGGTGGGTTATCTTCAAGTGGGAGCTTGAAGAGGAATACAAGTGAGGATGCAGATTAGACAGAGTACTGGTTTAGGTATAGGTGCAGTTGTTTAGCTCTGATACCACTTGTTGGGGATCAACCAACAATGTTGATTACACTTATGAAAGCAATAAACGCGGAATTAAATCAGAATGATAAGTAATTAGAATGATAAATATCAAAGAACAAGAGATATAAGAAACCACCCTGAAAACTTGTATTAAACTCTTTACAGAAGGAATACAATTGAAGAAACCTCTTTTCTTCCACATCTCTCTCAGATTTACAGATCTCTATCTAGATCTCTTTCCCTCAAGAGCTCTCTCTCTCAATTACAAATAACTCCAACAACCTGGAATGATTCACATATACAATTATGTACTATTCTTTCAACATTCATTACAATAAGCTAAGAAGATCTATCCTATTATATAATAATTAGGAAACATGAGCATGCATTTACAACCAATAGTTATGCCTCTTAAACAAGGGCTCTAAAACAGTCTTACTAATAATAGAGATGCGGACTTAAGACTATGACTTAATCCTATCATGCAAACACTCAGTTCTGTCCACGAAAATAGCTTTCTGGATGCACAGGTAACCAACGTTGATTCCTGCCTGTTTGCCTGTGACTGATGTCGGCTGATCCCTGCCGATGCCGGCATCTCTTGAACTGCTCTTGACTGACGTCGGTCGCTCTTGACCGACGCCGGTGACTGTGTAGACCTACAACTTCTGCAATGCGCTCCTTTGGTGAAGCTTTTAGCTCCACACCTTAACAACCATTTGTTTTTACTTACGAAACACATCCTAATTTCATCATAAAATCATGGAACATCTTTTTAGTCTGGAGTCTGGTCTTGTGCTTTAGTGGAGTTTGTGCCTTGGACCTGTTACAATCATTGGTCTAACTAGAAAGAGCCCCTAGATGTGAATCTAGTATTTAAACTTGCTTTGTTGTTTCTATCAAGTCTAAAACACAAATTTTTATTGTACATGCTTGGTTTAAAATTATATTTGGGACACCATTGATCTTATTATCTGATTTTGCTTAAATTTGAAAAATCTTAGCTTTTCTGGAGTGTGTTTTGAGATGTGTGCAAAGTTCCATTTTGGAAAAAAATAACTTAGATCTAGGAAAATTATCTAACTATTTTTAGAGTTTTTGTAGCTTTCCCTTAAGCGTTTCGGTCCATTTCCATTTCCTTTTGGTTTAAAATGGCTAAGTGTTTATATGGTTTTATTCTTAGACTTAGTCACTTTCTGTATTTTAGACTAAATTGATTGTTAGTTTGGCAAAAAATGGTTGTTATTATTACTTTATTATGTCTTACATTTTGCCTTTATTTTGGCTTTTAACTTAGCTATTTTCATGATATTTTACATTAAAAAAATAACAAATACTTTATTTTTTTGAATTCTAACGACTATCTCCTTTTCTTGTAGGCCTTGGGGGAGTGAAAAATTTCCACTTGTCGATTACTCGCTTATCTATTACTTTTTGGACTTAATCAATTTTTGAGGATCCAAATTTCATTTGACTAAATGGGATGTTGCCACATGTCTTAACCTCATTGCATTACTTCCTCAAGCCAGTCCATGCATTTTTAATTTCCTTGCAGGCTCCAGATGATCAAGATGCTACCACCTATTGATATCTCTCCCCTTCACTTCACCAGATAAATTTAAAAAATGAACTTTCATATATCTTTTGTGTGAGTGGGATAATTCCACATGGATAAATCTTACTTTACCATGGCCCTAGAGCTAACTATGTGTCTAATATGACTTGCAAATGCTAAATTATAGAGGGACATATCAATGGAAAGATTAATCATAAAAAATATAATTCAAAGACAACTGAGCAATGGCATTAAATTTAGACTTGGTGTGCACATTGAAATCAAGTGAAGGGAGGCACAAAAGACAAAATATTGCCTTCATTAGGCATGGCTCCTGTGTAGAACGTGGCCAACTATTCATCTTGAGAAGATTTCAAGGAGATTCATCTACCCAAAATTTAATTCAAATTCAATCAAGCATGGAATTTTATATTTATGACCTTGGGATCAAGTGATATTTGGGTCTATTTAAATTTAAAACTAAATTTTCCCATTGAATGTTGGCAAACACCAATCAGTGGGTTGATTAATTACTTCATGGGCTTGCATTGCCTGTCAAATGCTGGCACTTTAATTAAATAAGAGATTGATATTTGATCAACTGATAGCATAAGAGTAGATAGACATGATAATAGAGAGCTTTGACTCTTTCCCTTATGCATTTTTTGTTTTCTAATTAGCTTTTCTCTTTGAATGAGCCAAGTTGTTTAGACTTAGTTATGTATTCATTCGAGTATATGAAAAAACTTGTTCATGATTCAGGAACCATTTTATATTCTAAAGGTATGTGAATCGATATTCATGGTCTACACATGTATATGGTGATTTTGTTTGCCTCTTATGTATAGCTAATGTTATCCTCAAAACCCTACACCATTTTTGTCTTCTGGTTGTGTTATAATGGCCAAGCAGAGATTGGTTTATACAAAGTGTTTATCTACTTAACATAAGTAGATCTATTTTTCTAAAGAGCAAGCTCATTTTTTATTTCTTCCTACCCTCTCTCTTTTATTCTTTTCATAACCATTATTAAACTTATTTTAAATTAGTTTTAATTGGAATCAATTGTTAAAGTTTTATTTGGATTACATGTCTATTATGCTACCCCTTAACCTATAGTGCATCTAGGGATATGTGTTGCCTAATTGTGGCATACACACCTTCATATTAGCTTATTTCATTTCTTGATGTTCTTAGTATGGTTGGCCTATGGAATAATCATGGCTAAGTATAATATATATAGGAGGTAGTGGCTAGTCTTTAGCATAATATTGTGAATTTTGTTCTTATGGTCTAAAATTGTAAAAGGGAGAACCTTGACAGGGTTAGAACTAGCTTTTTATTATACAAAAAAAAATCCCTTATTCAAGTAAAATCTACCAAGTCTAAAGTATACCCTCCTATTATTATGCTGGTTATTACACTAGTTAAACCAAATACCTCTACTTTGCCTTTTAGACTTTTGTAAGGGATCAAAAAACTTTTGCATCCTTTTATTTTTATACCAAAAAAAAGCTCTTTTCCTTTTCAAAGCAATGGATCCCCACCCTTCTTGTCCTCTTTCTCCTCAACCATGTTAAAGTATCCCCCAAAAATATAAGGGATATATTTTAGGTTAGAGGCTAGCCAATTCTAAAGATCCGATCTATCTCTATAGTCATTCAAGGTGTAGATATTGCATAGTCCAAAACACTAACCATATTTTTCCATGATAATCCAAAAAACTATGACAAGGAGATGAACCATGATCTGACACAAAGTCAACCCATTTCAAATGCATAAGGATTGAATCTCTCCCTCTACCTTTAGGATGATTAGTGAAAAAATTGGGGGCCCTAGGCCAAATGAAATTGACCACAGAGTCAAGCTTAAAACCAACAACTTTAATTTCTTGGAGAAAAAGAAAATCATGATCCCCTCTTGATTGTTTGCATTTTTTGACAATGGGCTTATGGTCAAGGGACTTAAGACCCCTCACATTCCAAATGATACCCTTCATAAAAAACAAAAGAGGGGATCACAGGCATAAGAAGGAGGAATATATATAGATTGATGCTCCATTTAAGAGGTTTTGTTTAGGGGATTGTAAGAGCTAGACTCATTAAAATACTTCTCTAAATTCTCACAACTTAGGCTAGAAGGGGATGCACTACATTTTTTAGGGTTGAGGTCAAAACATGGATTATTCTTCATAACAATATTCTTTATAGAGTTATGATAATGAATGTTAGGAGAAGTTACTTCAAGGACAAGAGGGACAACTGCACTTTATTTTTATTTACATTCACACATTTGTTGAGCAATGAGCAATTTTTATTGAGAAGACCCTATTTTTTACAAAAAACCCAAGCATTTAGGCCATGCAAGCCATTAATAGAGCATGATAAAGTAGAGCCTTTAAGATAAAATACTAAAGTTTTAGAAAAACATCCATGGGTTTTAGAGACATTAAGACCCGAGCATTCATATGCATTAGTGATCTCCTTGTGTTCTCCATTCTTAAGACCTTTCCTAGGGGATTGAGGGATTGAGAAAAGAAATTCTAAATTTGAACATGAATATTTTTAATAACAACTCATCGTGGAGCCATTTTAAAGGCTAAATCATCACAGTCAATCTAGGGGTTCCATAGAATGGATTTAAACATCGATGGGCCAACATTCCAAAAGGGTTTATTAATGAATCTTGTTGTAATAAACCCATTGGGTTAGATATAGAAATATGTGATTTTTTTAGTTAAGCATATTTAATATAAATAGATTACACCATAATAATCTATGGAGACCATATGAAATACTCAAACATGATATAAGAAAACAAGCATAATATATCACATATCATGACTCTCTAATATCATGAGAACACATTATAATGCAAATATAGAAAGTAACTATATTAATTCAACCACGGTTGATACAACTCTACAACCACCACTATCAATATATAATAATAAGTAATTATAACTCTCATGATAATATTCAATAATAAGCACAATACAATGTACATATAAGATACATGGCTTCCCCAGAGCATAGTTCTCGAACTCAAGTATCTGTGGTAATCTCAAGTGTCATCTTGATAAGTAGTATTGTTGTGGGGAGGGAGATCATCATTTGAGCACTTTTCCACACCAACCACAGACCAACGATCCCCCATACTAATCCCATTAGGAAATGACCCTCCCTTTTTAGATGAGTAGATAGTGACGATGTGGGAATCTATAAAGGCAAACAAGTACTTGTGTGCTATATGATTTCTAAAACTAAACATGTAACATATCATAGAAAACCATTCTATTGCAAGATATAGCACAAACATGTAAATCATACTCATGAAATGATAATGTCTCACTAAACATACTCTGGCCCAAAATTTTATGAATAATAAATAATAATGATCTATAGATCAATCAAATTCATACACACCACTTGATTAGACTACCTTCATCTATTATTGTGATACTAGTAATCTAGTGAAGTCTATTTCACTCCTTACTCTGTATTAATAATTCATATTGGTCAAATACAATTCACCCATGAGATTCATTTAATTTATGTCCTACTAGCAAACACATCATATAACATGCTAAACATAGGAGTAACCAAAACATATATTTACTTTGTCAAACGTATGAATGAATCTTACATTATTTTTTATCTCATACTAGAATTAATGACTATAATTTATACCACCCAAGTAAATATACATTTAACCACAAATTTTCACTACCATAATTAGTTTCCAAACATATTACTCTTTATGACAATCCATGTTACCATAGTCTAGTATTCTAAGACATAACTACTAGTTTTCCATAATGAATCATATAAATTAGCCTTAAATACATGGAAACATAAGCTTCCATTCAAGTCACTATATATAACAAAGCAAGCCATAGTTCCCACATAACACAAAAATATACTATCTTAGCATACACTACACTCTCAAAGATTGTATGCATACACACATAAAGTCTTACCAACTATCACAAAACACGCTATTCACAGCAATAACTAGTATGCATATCTTAAATCAGTCACACGTAGATGTGAGTCTAAACATAAAAATTATAGTATGTACCATCTAGTTATAACATATATTATTAATGTAGTACTCTATGACATCCCATAATACCATAGTATACAACTACATAAAAACACATAACCAAACTTATGATTTCAAGAATCAAACGACCCACATAGTAACAATCAAGCAAGTACAACATTATACCACCTAGGTATATCCTAAGTTTAAACTGTATACTAGCATTTAAAGTAACATAACTTACAAGCACACATCACGATGCATCATTATATGCTAGTAATAACCAAATATTTATACATTTTAACACTCTCATAACATATACTTCACACACAAATATTTGATACTGAATACATTTACTAACAATCAATCAATAAATCATTTATAGAGAAATATAGGACACATAAACCCATTCTAATATTCATTTAAATATCTCATTCTATTTCTAGGATATTGTTTTCTTATGGTTATGGTTTTGGTCCCTCAAACATCTGATGATTGAATAAAGCCATATTTCTCGCTACAAGATTAGGCTTATGACCCATCACAATCATTTATATTTGGTATTTATGTTACATACTTAAATTCATATGAAATTATACTTTATATATACACCCTATACATATTAACTATATTTGCACTAAGTATTATGTACAAGTACTTATCAACATAGTAATACTATAATATCCAACAATCATCTTGAATTCTCATTACAATAGGCATGTTTATATCCCTTATTTTGTTGGCTTCAACCTATATATTTATAAATGGATTGAAGTGTAATCATCCATGGTATCTAAAATTCTATCACTAAATATATATATATGAACTTGGTATGGCTTTCGATTACTCAATCGCTAAACATATTATTAACTATTCAAGGGACATTTTTTATCAACATAATTAATCAAAATGGAAATACATTCATATTATAAATTATTTTCAAGATATCATATATATAAATATATATAGATATATCATGTTGGTGCAAAGATGTTATATCACTATGTTTTAAGAGCTAACAACTGAGATTAATCAATTTGGGGCTTTTGTAAAGTCTAAGAATACAAGGTTGAAAGTTCATAGTTTTAGGCCCGTCTAAACAAGAACTAACCTTTTATTATTAATATATACATATTTAGTTATTTTGGTTCAAATGAAAATAAACCATATTTTCTTAATTTTTTAAAGCTCCTCCTTATTTAGTATTTACATGAAATACCATTCTTAAAAACCTTAATTAAAATAATCTTCAATCCTTTAAATACACTATAGATTTAAAAATTCTTTATTTTGTAAAAAATACCTCTAGATCATTGTTATATTGTACTCATAAAATAATCATCCAAATTGAGGGAGATTCGCTTCTAAACAGATGACAATTATATATATAATAAAAAAAATAGTGACTCCCTAAATAGAGCCATCTCAATGCCACACTACATTGCTTAGATTATGCTCTAATGCTGCTATTTAAATACTGATGTAAAATGTTATGTCAAACCTATTTAAAGGGTATGTAGTGTGATAAGAACATTAAAAGATTTAAATAGCTCATTATCATGAACCATTTAAGTAGTTAAATAGGTTACGAGGTTGCATCAACCATGTAACATAACTCCAGCTCAAATATGAGGTGTTACATAGCTAAATAGCATCATTG
Source organism: Torreya grandis (assembly GCA_037957365.1). Lineage (NCBI taxonomy): Eukaryota > Viridiplantae > Streptophyta > Pinopsida > Cupressales > Taxaceae > Torreya > Torreya grandis. The sequence goes on from JARHVA010000484.1 coordinate 4,335,578, forward strand.
CCTTAAATAACTATTAATTTTGAATAATGACGTATAGTTTAGTATCTTGTAGCATTAAAAGATTTGATAATATACATATAACGATGCCTAAAATATTTATTCTTCCTAATCCATAAAAACCAATCATATTGTATGTTTTAACATTCTTTTGTATGAAATATAGCCATTCAATACCTTACCTTAGGCTCGAAATTAATTACAAATCCATGTCAAAAGGGCATTGCAAAGCTGGGATAAAAATATACAACTATCCATATAATAAAATAGGCTGAGTAAAAAGTATATAAACTGGATATTTACACAAAGTTGACTTATCAACAAAGTAAGATCTAAAATTAAAATACATATTCAATCAACAATATAGATTAAGGTATATATATATATATATATATATATATATATATATATATATATATATATATGATCAATGAATCACTGTTACATATGTTCATAAAATCAATGTATCCTACCAATGAATCACTTATATACACAATTAAATTTATATGATCCATCCTTGATTTCCACAACTGTAACGAACTGGGAAAGACTTAAACTAAAAGCCACAAATTTTAATGTATATTGACCTGACTTCTACTGCATTATCTACTTAGCTTATTCGATGTGGCTGGAGTTAAATAGTAAATCTCCATGCTTAATAAACAACATATGCTACCATGCTTAATAGACTACGTACATAAGACTCCATACATTAAAATATCATACTTAATATAAGATGTCATATTTAATAAACTACATAGATACCAGTATATATATGGATAATGGTATAAATCACCAGCAGATAAGATGCCATTCTCAATGGATAACAAGTAAATCACTAGCAGGAAAGATGCCATACTTAACAATCACCAAGTAAATTTCCATATTTAAATAAATAGTAGATACAATAGCTAAATGATTGTGTAGCAGCTTCTCTGTAGTGTCTTTATGTTTTTTCACACACACATATATAGGCCATGTTTAATTGTTCTGATTATGCTAAATTAATTAACTCTTATTTATTTTATGAATAATAGAGAATCCTATAGATCACCTACACTTAGTGTTACATAAAAGATATATTTATTTCACAGAAAATATATACACCTAATTCCTAAATATACCACTTCAAACATAAAAAAATTTAAACATGTCGAAGATCTTATTTTAATGTAGATCATTGCATATCAAATTTATTTTGGATAAATTATAAATTAACATTTAGAATTTAAACTACAGTACCTACCTGTCCAAGGTATCTGAAAGATTCAAGTTGGTCCAAAACTCTTTTTTTTCCCTCTCTCCTCTAATGTGCCACACTTCTATTTTAAAGATATGGTGCTTTTTTTTCGCTTTTCCATCTTTTTATTTTTCTTGCCTTTTTTTTTTAATGATTTTTCATTTTTTTTTATAGATTTTTATAATTTAATAATAATTAACTTCATTCTTGCTTTATTACGCTTTATCTCCTATTTTAATATTTTTCAAAAATTTAATAATAAGTAATTATTAAGTACAAATAATTAATAGTCATGACTTGGAGATATTAAAACTAATACATAGTAAGTTATATCCCTTTGATCCACTCACTAAACTAATTATCAACATGGGCATCATGTTATTACTATGCTTATTCTCGTAGATTTACATTATTGTATCTATTACTGGTCTTGAACATAATAACATGACATACACACAACTAACATGTTTAGTCAATTATCTAAATGCATCAATTATAAAAAACATGTTAATGCTAACAAATCATGAACAAACAACTATCGATTGTGAGCAACATAGCATACACTATGCTAACCACTTATTATGCATTCTACGTGTGCTAACTAAGGTAGTGCATATAGGGTACTGATCGATTTCTTTGTCATCCTCTGACATCTCAATGTATGTTACCATCTCTGATGATGCTCTCCCTTTATCACACTCTGAGAGATAACTTTTGCTGCATCAACCTCACAACAAAGTAGGTAGTTAGTCCATAATAGTTATGATATACATTCATCATAAAATATAATTGAAATGACAAATCAACATGATCATATAGTAAACATATACTTACAACTAACTCATAGCAGTGTAATCATATAACCTAAGCTATATCCTACTATCCCATAATATCATATATCTCAAAGCTTAGTCAAAATATAACCAAATCTAAATTTGTCAACTATAGATATCCACGGAAAATCTAACAAGTTGCCTAGTGAGGAATTGAGATGTAATATCCTTCCCCCTAAACCTAGTCATCATCTTGGATGACTCTTATTAAATATAAAATTTGAATTAAAAATAATTTTTAGTACATAAATATCTTAGTATAAAGTATCAATCAAGTAAATAAATGTGAAATTACTTGTAAAACTCACTGAAGTTCCCTCAAGTTGCACTATTCCCAGAGTATTGGTCTCACAATACCCTACTCAATGACATCTCCCTATTATGCAAACATGGTTGCAAGTTTAACTTACTCTAATTGGTTCTGTCATGACCACTTGAGGGTCTAGAACTATCAAGACAAGCCTATATATTATAGGACCAACCATTTTTGTTACCTTGAAGGGTCCCACATATGTCAATAAAAGTTTCAATGACTTCCCAATAGCACATAAGATCATCACATCAGCCAAAACAAGTGACCAAAGAGAGTTCTACAAAATTTTCTAGCCCCTCTGCACATATCTCTAAGCTAGAGAGTGTTTTTCTCATTTTGGAGAAAAGTGATTAGGGAACTTGGCAAGAATAATGTGTATAAGTTAATACTATCGCTACTCCATGTAGCTCCTGATAAGTATAACATGTCAATACTATCACTACTCCACAGAGCCCTTGACAAGTATGATGATGAATATGAACTGGAAATACTACATTTCTAATGATATAAAGTTAAAAAATAAATGTTCCACAATACACATACATATGGCCATATGACTAAATTTGACAAGTCCATCTGCCAAATTCTGAATTCAACAAGTCCATCTATTAAATCTAAATTCAGTAACTACCGAGTCAATGTGAGGCTAAGTAGGATCCACTCCTATCACTTAGTACTCATGTTTCTAATTCACCACTCTTCCCTTAGGTCTCCATGACCTAGTGATCTCCAAAATGTGTACAAGGTTCAATGAACTGTAAATCCATACTAATAGATCATATAAAGCAATACTATATGTGAAATAATTCTAGATATATCAACATACATACAAGAGAAATCATACAATTAGTCCGTAATTGTATTAAATTACCACTATCTAAACATAACTAATATCATATTTCCCAGCTTAACCTATAGTGTTATATTTATAGTTAGGAGGAAATAATGTTAAAATTAACATGACATACAAAGGCCAAGGGTCACACTATCCTTTCAACCTTATAAAGGAACAAGTGAGACATTGTCTCCCTACTTGCTCAGCTATCACACAACAAGTTAATTTTTTTTTTATCTCAACCCCTAGATTGATAATATGTTCTGCACATCCTATACCCTAATCACTTTTGATAAAAGGTACAAAATAAATCTTCAAAATAATATGCTTTAAGCCAAAATGAGAATAATATCAATCCAATCCAGGGTGAAAAAGAACATAATAATTATAATCAATAATTCTTAATTTATAATTTAATATATATACAAGGTTTGCCACTTCACATGGTATAAAATCACAGGTTATATAAAGTAGTGACCCTAAAGAGTCAAGTGAAAAATAGAGAACTATCATTTCAAAAACTCCTACATACCCTCACAAGGTAAAAAGAAAATGCCACAACTCAATGTTGCCAAATCATTACCTACTTACCAAATCTGTAAGTATAGTACCACAATCTATTTCCATAACTGGAAGAGAATTATACTAGTCCACAAAGATGTATCAATCCATCCAATCCTACAAATTCTATTTCAAAAATAAGTAAAAAATATTCTCCCACAAACTTTAAGGAAATATGGTCAAAAACAAGTTCCCATTTAGAAGAACACTAATTCATCTTCAAGAAAATATGAATCCTCTTAGTAGCATATAATGATGTCAAATAGAAATGAGATAATAACAACTCACCTCAAAGCTAACTAAGAGAGATGACAATTCTTCCTAGCCCACATAACATAAAGGATGCCAAACCATAAAATAAGATCCTAACACAAAGAAATTCTCAACCCAAAATAGTAGTACTCTACAACAATAAAATTTCCAATACACTAGGTGGTACCAAACTAAAATGGTCTTAAACGATTTTCCATTTCTAAGATTAGGTAACATAAGACACAAAAACTAAAGCACATATATTTAAGTGAGAAGCATCCCATTCTTAATAAACACTCAAAAAACACAAATGGTGAAGGTAACTTGATTACCAAGAAGGATGTAATCATACTCAAGGTATTCGATCTAAGTGATCAAACTATGGTAGAAATCTCATGTTCACAATTAATGAAATATGCTATGTACTCACCTACCCACCTCATATACAACCCTCACCATTGAAATACTTGATAAAATAATCCCCTATACAACTCAAAAGGGTACAAGTGATCCTAAGGGTACACATTCAATGTTTCCTATACACATTACATGAATGTCTCATACTAATAATAGTCACCAAGTTGTATAGGAGGATCTATCAAATCTCAAAACTCCAATCATGGTGTAACATGGTTCCATATTGAGGCACCACAAACCAAGTACCAATGCAATGCTTGTTGTTACTAGATTCACACTAGTGATCATAAAGACACAAAAAAGTTAATGGACTCATTAGGTCCTAGAGTTTGAGCCACAACTCTGATAATACATGTAACAATCCTGTTGGGTTAGACAAAAATATGTGAATTTTTGTTTTAGCTAAACATATATAATATGTATAGATTACACCAAGAGAATCTATGGAGACCATATGAAATACTCAAGTGTTATATAAGCAAACAAGCATAATACATCACATATCATGGCTCTCTAATATCATGAAAACACATTATAATGCAAATATATAAAGTAACTATATTAACTCAACCATAATTGATACAAGTCTACAACCACCACTGTCAATATATAATAAATAATTACAACTCTCATGACAATATTCAATAAGACGTACAATACAATAAAATGTAATATAAGATACATGGATTCCTTAGAGCATAGTTCCAAAACTTAAGTATCTGTGATAATCTAAAGTATTATCTCGATAAGTAGTACTATTGTGGAGAAGGAGAGCATCATCTGAGTGCTTTTTCACACCAACCACAAACCAATGATCCCTTACACTAATCCCATCAGGAAATAGCCACACCTTCATGGATGAGTAGATAGTGACAACACAAGATTCTAGAGAGATAACCAAGTACCTATGTGCTATATGATTTCTAAAACTAAACATGCAATGTATCATAGAAATCCATTCTATTTCAAGATATCACATAAACATGTAAATCATACTCATGAAATTATAATGTCTCACTAAATATAATTTGGCCTAGAGTTTTATGAATAATAAATAATAACGATCTATAGATCAATCAAATTCATACACACCAGTTGATTGGACTACCTTCATCTATCATTGTGATACTAGTAAGCTAGTAAATTCCATCTCACTCCTTACTATGTATCAACAATGCAGATTGGTCAAATATAATTCAACCATAAGATTCATTTAATTTACATCCTACTAACAAACACATAATATAACATGATAAACATAAGAGTAACCAAAGCATACATTTAGTCCGTCAAACATATGAATGAATCTTACATTATTTTCTATCTCATAATATAAATAATGACTACAATTTATATCACCTAGGTAAATATAGATTTAACTATAGATTTTCACTACCACAATTAGTTTTCAAACATACTATTCCCTATGATAACCCATACTAACATAGTCTAGTATTCTAAGATATAACTACTAGTTTTCCACAATCAATCATACAAATTAGTTTTAAATACATGGAAACATAAGCTTATATTCAAGTAACTATATATAATAAAGCATGTGACAGTTCCCATGGAACATAAAAATATACTATCTTGTCTTATGCTACACTCTCAAAGGTTGTATGCATGCACATAAAGTCTTATCAACTGTTACAAAACATGCTATTCATACCAATAACTAGTATGTCAGGATCTTGCTCCACCAATTAGAGCACATATGATTACCTCTTGTATTAGCAACTAAACATGAAATTTAACCAGAATGATAAGTAACTAGAAATATGAAACAACACAGGAATATGAGAGACAATACACAATTGTATTAATAATCACTCAGAAGAAAATACAATAAAGAAGATGCCACTTCTTCTTCCACCTCAAAGGCTTGCCACTCCTCAAGACCTTCTTCCCTCTCTCTCTCATGGTCACAACAATCAACTCCAATACAGAATTGATGTTCACCTCCACCAGTCAGTAACACGCTGCCAGTACACCAAGTACACAATCATACTCTAAGTAGATCTCCTGCTCTCTACTATCACCTGTAAATCACCAGACCTTACTCACCATTGTAGATCTCCAAACGTGGTCCTACACACCTGTTGACCAAGATCATACATACATGAAGAACCCTTCTAATTCTCCAAACCAGCACCCACACTTGGTACTGTGGCACTAGGAGGAACACCCCATTGCTCTCTTCTCTCTGAAGGAGCTTATTTAGCTCTCTTACTCTCTAGCACTCAAGTTTACAATACAGCCCATGAGTCTACTATATAGATCTCATGCTTACAATAATTAGACTATCTTAATTATAATAATTAGACACGTAACTCCAAGACTATAATTAGCCTTTAACATGCAAACTAACAGTCCAAAAATAGACTCTTTGGAATCCGCATGCAAACTGCATGCTCACACACAGGTTGCCGACGTCGGCTCCTCCTGACCGATGTCGGTCGACTCATAACCGACCTCGGTTGCTTCTACACTGCTATTTGACTAACATTAGTTGATCAGATTGATGTCAGTTGCCCTGTAACTCATTCTACAAGTCTCTGCAACCTCTGCAACCTTCGTAACTCCTCCTGTTTGCATCTTGGTGAATCTTTTAGCTCCACAACCTAACAATCTCCCACTTAGAGATAAACAACTGCACCTGTACCTGTACCTGTACTTGTACACTGTCTAATTCATTCCTGGCTTGTATCCCTCTTCAAGCTCAATCTTGAAGACCAACCACCACACATCCTGTGATGCTACACCTGTCATCCAAGTAACCTGCCACATCCGAACCTACAACTCCATGTAGTGAAGACCTTGACCCTGCATAGCATGAATCCCTACTGCTGATCCCTCTTAGACACCTAAGAATCCACCTTCCCCGAATTGGCTCCAAACTATCTGACAACTACCACTGCTTGGGAAAAGTCAGGTCTACACTAGACCTCATGTGATTTCGAACACTATTCTAAGCTCAGCTTGAACTGTCCAGCCCTTGGTGTGCTTTTTGATTCTGCATCCTGCATATCAAACCCCGCCAACACCGTCTTCACATCAGCTCCCACTGGAGACCCAAAAATCTCTGTCTCTTATGCTAAAGAATTTTGCTACTCCAAATTTCTCATGACATGCCACTAAACTAACCTTACCTTTAGCTCAACAAAACCCTGTATGTACGAACCTGCTAGCAAATCACCCACATATAGTAACTAGATAATGTCGCGACTCATCATCCACCTAGTAAGACAAACACAATAGTTACACTGACATTGACTGAAACTCTGCTTTGTCATCCACCTATCAAAACCTGTACCACTGTCCTGTAGCTTCCTTAAGACCATATACCTTGGCCTTCCATCTCACGTATCCATCCACTCTCTTCTTCAACTTAGGAATCCATCCATCTTTCAGTGCTTTCTTCCAACTGACAACTCCACCAACAAACTCCTATTTGGTTCTTCTTCAAGGACTCACACTCCTCATCCATGCCAAGCTCCCACTGTTTCTAGATTCTACTTGCATTGCCTCTTCACATCTTCCTGGTTCTCGACCGTCAGTAAACAACTAGTAAGAAGGTGAACAATGAATATGAGGTTCACTTACCCTTTTTGACCTCCATATGGGTGTTTGAGACTCGTTGACAGCTTGTTATTCACCCAACATTCGTCCTAGTGACCGATCTCGGCCATCTCCCAATCTGCACCTGACTGACATCGATTTCCTATAATTGACCCTGTCTGTCGACGTCAATTTCCTGACCGACGCCGGTGTACCTACTACCGACGTCAGTTTTATGACCGACGTCGGTTCCTTTTTCCCGACACCATCGACTCTGTTGATCTACACATGACCGACATCGGTGCCTGTCTATTCAACGTCAGTTTCCTCCTGACTGACGCCAGTACCTGTGTTCACCTGTGAGTGATGACTTTTTACCCACAAGCTCCTTTGGATCAAAATCCTATTCAAATCAACACAACCCTGCTCAGAATAATTTAGTCCCCTCAGTTGATCTCTGTCCGTCATCTCCTCCATGAACACTAAGGCTTTCCAGTTCTTAAGTTTATCAAAGATATCTGTCTTTCGCTTAAGAACATGCATTCCCCTCCTACATATGTGACCAAGCCTACAAAGCCACATCTCTGCAATAAAAGGTGAATCAGTAATATAGGTAGATAGATAAAGGATACCTACTTTCTTACCACAGTCTAATTCAAGTGCATTCGCTGTGAGAGTTACTGTGCATCTCCCATCACCCAACTCTCCTGAAGAAATTAGACTCATCTCCAAGACTAGGCCTTGCATGACCTCCTTCAACACCTGTGTTTTATCCATCTACATTTTTAGCTTCACTTCCCCTTTGCCAACAATCTGACAAGGCTCACCAACCCCTAAATAAATCTCTCCAAAGTCTCCAAAGACAAACCCATGAAAAGATGCTCTATTTTGGGTTGCATGGAAAGAGGCAAAAGAATCTGTAAACAAAGATTCTACTTTATCCAGAGCAACCTGTGTAACATCACCTGCAACGTCTATTTCTACACGCTGATCTTCTACCGACCAACAATCTTTATTTACCTGCTCTTTCTTTCCATCAATCAGACCATTTGTGCTATTTAGTTTCTCCATTCGTAGCTTACTTTCCTCTGCCATTGCTATACTCCCACTCAATCTAAAACCCTTGAGAGTGACCTGTAATCAACAAACACTAACCAGATCTGAAACCACCTATTAGTAACCCAACCAAAAGCTCTGATACCACATGTCAGGATCTTGCTCCACCAATTAGAGCACATATGATTACCTCTTATATTAGCAACTAAACATGGAATTTAACCAAAATGATAAGTAACTAGAAATATGAAACAACACAAGAATATGAGAGACAATACACAATTATATTAATAATCACTCAGAAGAAAATACAATAAAGAAGATGCCACTTCTTCTTCCACCTCAAAGGCTTGCCACCCCTCAAGACCTTCTTCCCTCTCTCTCTCACGGTCACAACAATCAACTCCAATACAGAATTGATGTTCACCTCCACCAATCAATAACACACTGCCAGTACACCAAGTACACAATTGTACTCCAAGTAAATCTCCTACTCTCTACTATCACTTGCAAATCACCAGACCTTACTCACCATTGTAGATCTCCAAATGTGGTCCTGCACACCTACTGACCAAGATCATACATACATGAAGAACCCTTCTGATTCTCCAAACCAGCACCCACACTTGGTACTATGGCACTAGGAGGAACACCCCATTGCTCTCTTCTCTCTGAAGGAGCTTATTTAGCTCTCTTACTCTCTAGCACTCAAGTTTACAATACAGCCCATGAGTTTATTATATAGATCTCATGCTTACAATAGTTAGACTATCTAATTACAATAATTAGACATGCAACTCCAAGACTATAATTAGCCTTTAACATGCAAACTAACAGTCCAAAAATAGACTCTCTAGAATCTGCATGTAAACTGCATGCTCACACACAGGTTGCCGACGTCGGCTCCTCCTGACCGATGTCGGCCGACTCATAACTGATGTCGGTTGCTTTTGCACTGCTATGTAACCGACGTCAGTTGATCATACCAACGTCGGTTGCCCTGCAACTCGTTCTGCAACTCTTCGCAACCTTCGCAACCTCCGTAACTCCTCCTGTTTGCATCCTGGTGAAGCTTTTAGCTCCACAACCTAACATAGTATGCATATATTAAATCAATCACATCTAAATGTGAGTATAAACATAATAATTACAATATGTACCATCCATGCATAACATACATTATTATTGTAGTACTCTATGATATCCCATACTACCATTGTTCATAAAAACATAAAAACACATAACCAAACTTACAATTTTAAGAATTAAATGACCCATATAATAACAATAAAGCAAATATAAAACTATACCACCTGTGTATGCTCTAAGTTTAAACTACATACTAGCATTCATAACTATATAACTTACAATGATGCATCACGATGCATCATTATATGCTAGCAATAACCAAGTATTTATACTTTTTAATACTCTCATAACATGTACTACACACACAAGTACTCAATATTGAATACATATACTAATAGTCAATCAATCATTTGTAGAGAAATAGAGGATTCATAAACCCAATATAATATTCATTTAAATATTTCATTCCATTTTTAGGATACTATTTTCTTATGGTTAGGGTTTCAATCCCTCAGATACTTAATGATTGAATAAAGCCATATTTCTAGCTACAAGCTTAGGCTTATGACCCCACACAATCATTTATATTTAGTATTTATGTTGCATACTTAAATTCATATAATAATATACTTCCTATATATACACCCCTATACATATTAACTGTATTTACACTAAGCATTGCATACAAGTACTTATCAACATAGTAATACTATAATCACCAAGAATAATCTAAAATTCTCATTATAGTAGGCATATTTATATCCCTTATTCCATTGGCTTCAACCTATATATTACAAATGGATTGAAATGTAATCACCCACGGTATCTAGAATTCTATCACTAAATATATATATGGACTTGGCATGGCTTTCTATTACTCAATCACTAAATATATTATTAAATATTCAAGGGACATCTGGTATCAACATAATTAATCAAAATGGAAATACATTCATATTATAAACTATTTTCAAGATCTTGAAAATAGTTTATAATATGAATGTATTTCCATTTTGATTAACTATGTTGATAACATATGTCCCTTGCATAGTTAATAATATGTTTAGTGTACACACACACACACACACACACACACACACACACACACACACACACACACACACACACACACACAACATATTATTAATTATTCAAAGGACATTTGTTATCAACATAATTAATCAAAATGGAAATACATTCATATTATAAACCATTTTCAAGATATATATATATATATATATATATATATATATATATATATATATATATATATATATATATATATATATATATATATATATATATATATATATACTAAACATATTATTAACTATTCAAGGGACATATGTTATCAACATAATTAATCAAAATGGAAATACATTCATATTATAAACCATTTTCAAGATATATATATATATATATATATATATATATATATATATATATATATATATATATATATATATATATATATATATATCTTGAAAATGGTTTATAATATGAATGTATTTCCATTTTGGTTTATAATATGAATGTATTTCCATTTTGATTAATTATGTTGATAACATATGTCCCTTGAATAGTTAATAATATGTTTAGTATATATATATATATATATATATATATATATATATATATATATATATATATATATATATATATATATATCTTGAAAATGGTTTATAATATGAATGTATTTCCATTTTGATTAATTATGTTGATAACAAATGTCCTTTGAATAATTAATAATATGTGTGTGTGTGTGTGTGTGTGTGTGTGTGTGTGTGTGTGTGTGTGTGTGTGTGTGTGTGTGTACACTAAACATATTATTAACTATGCAAGGGACATATCTTGAAAATGGTTTATAATATGAATGTATTTCCATTTTGATTAATTATGTTGATAACATATATATATATATATATATATATATATATATATATATATATATATATATATATATATATCATAAAGGCATTATATCACTATATTTTAAAATCCAACAACCAAGCTTAATCAATTTGGGGCTTCTATAGAGTCTAAGAATACAAGGTTGAAAGTTCACAGTTTTAGGCCCGCCTAACAATAAACATAGATTTAGTTGTTCTGGTTTAAATGCAAATAAACCATATGTTCTTAAATTTTCGAAGCTTCTCCTTGTTTAGTATTTACATAAAATACCATTTTTAAAAGCCTTAATTAAAATAATCTTCAATCCTTTTAATACACTATGGATTCAAAAATTATATTTTTTCCAAAAAAAAACCTCCAAATCATTGTTATATTGTACTCATAAAATAACCATCTAAATTGAGGGAGATTCACTTCTAAACAAATGATAGTTATATATTGAAGAAAAAGAAGAATGACTCCCTAAATAGAGCCATCTCAATGCCACACTACATTACTTGGATTATGCTCTGATGCTACTCCTTAAATACTACTATAAAATGTTACGTCAAACCTATTTAAAGGGTATCTAATGTGATAGGAACATTAAAATATTTAAATAGTTCATTATCATGAACTGTTTAAGTAGTTAAATAGGTTGTGAGGTAGCATCAACTGTGTAACACATAGCTCCAGCTTAAATATGAGGCATTACATAGCTAAATAGCATCATTGCCTTAAATAACTATTAATTTTGAATAGTGGCGTATGATTCAGTATCTTGTAGCATTAAAAGATTTGATTATATACATATAATGATGCCTAAAATATTTATTCTCCCTAATCCATGACAAACTAATCATACTACAGGTTTTAACATTCTTTTGTATGAACTACAATGATTCAATACCATAACTTAGGCTGGAAATTAATTACAAATCGATGTCAAAAGTAGCATTACAAAGTTGGGATAAAAATATATAGCTATCTATACAATAAAATAGGCTAAGTAAAAAGTATACAAGATGGATATTTACACAAAGTTGACTTATTAACAAAGTAAGAGCTAAAATTAAAATACATATTCAATCAAGAATATAGATTAAGGTATATATATACATAGTTAGTATATATGATCAATGAATCACTGTTATAGATGTTCATAAAATCATTGTATCCTACCAATGAATCACTTATATACATAATTAAATTTATACGATCCATCTTTGATTCCCAAAACTGTAGTGAACTAAGAAAGATTTAAACTAAAAGCCATTGATTTTAATGTATATCGAGCTAACTGATACTGCATTATCTACTTAGCTTATCCATCATGGCTGGAGTTAAATAGTAAATCTCCATGCTTAATAAATAACACATGCTGTCATGATTAATGACCTACATAGATAAGATGCCATACATTAACTATTATGAATTAGGTAAGTGTGTGGAAATGGGAGACCAAAAGTGGATCTTAAGTGGACATATTTTTTGTGAAAAATGAGAAACTTGAGCTTGCTTGAATTATTAGAGATGTCTACACTCAAAATTTGAAGATGTTATCAAAACATGAATTATATCATTATGAGGGTAGTTTTTAAACTCCAATTTTTTATTTTAAATGGTGAAGTATAAGTAGGTAAAACAACTAAAATTTGAAGAGGTACTCTTATTTTTTTAAAAACATAGTGGATAGTCAGTCATGAGCCCCTTGTAACTACTTCAAGGAAATCATAAATTGATTTTTAATTTTTTTTGAATGTATTTAGAATTAGACCTAGTTTATCACCTATATATATTTATATTCACACACACACACACACACATATATAAAGTGATGTAGAGCATACACCAAAACTATTTCCCTATGTCTTATCTGACTATGCATTTCTTGAACAATGGTTTAACACTTATTTCATAAGGTTCATTTATTCATACATCATCAAGCAACTAAGATTCAACTGATAAATTTTTGGTTTCAATTGTCTTAATCATGATTATATGAGTCTCATTAACCCTCTCTGCCCTTTTATCAACTCTGTCAACACTTTCCAAGTCTCACTTTCTCCTTTTACACAATTTTGCATACACTTCACATTAGTCCTTGTAGTCCTTTTGTAGGCATTAATGCATAGTACAGATAAAATAAAATCATTTAAGGAAATCTAGTACTTAGTTCTTGTTTCCCTTAACAAAATTCACCTGTATACAAATTTTAGAGGTCTAACTCTTCTCCTTCTTTAGACCTACTCAATTAGGTCTCTTCTAGGCCTAATGCACCCAAAACTTCTATAATCTATACTTTTAGATGTATACACACTCTAAAACCATAATAATCAGCTAGGGAATCCTTAAAATAGTCAAATTACAAAATTTGAATATTATTTTACGATTGGATCATGAGATATGATTAAAACCCTAATTTATGGTTTGTAGGTCTGTATCTCAACCTGAGGACAAAGAAAATTTAGTTGTGAGAATTATAAGAGGTTTCAAAGATTCAAAATAGGTTTTTTAGCACTATATAGACCCTATACAACTTTATCAATCATCAATATGTATTGTTTAATCTAGTGTCTTTGATTTCTAACTCAAGATTCATTTGACTGTGCCAAGCAAATGACTATCAACAGGTCTATGTACCTGTAAAGATGGATAAAACACATGATTATTTTTTAAGGATATTGTGAGATTGCATGGTGTTTCAAAAACTATTACTTTAGATAGGGACAAAGAAATTATAAGTCATTTTTGGAAAAATATGGGTATTATCCTACAATTCAGTAGTACATATCACCCACAAATAGATGGATAGATAGAAGTTGTGAATAGGTGTTTGAGAAATTTTTTAAGATGCATAATGGGAGAGAAACCCAAGCAATGAGACTTGGATTTACCACAAACTAAGTTTACATATAACATTTCAATGAATAGAACAATAAGAAATTCATCATTTCAAATTGTTTATGGGAAAAATTATATAGACATTTTAGATTTGGTTTTCTAACTCAAGATTCATTTGACTGTGCCAAGCAAATGACTATCAACAGGTCTGTGTACCTGTATAGATGGATAAAACACATGAAACAAAAAACTAAGTGTAAAAGAGACTTAATACATGTTAAATAAACTCACCTTAACATTCTCAATTTCTTTACCATCATGTTAAGGACCACTTCTTGTAATAATATACATATACAGTCCTCTCACACTATGTCTATCTCAGGAAACATGACATATCACATAATTGACTATGAAACAAGAGTTATTTATTATTTTGAAACCCTTCAACTACAAACAAGACCAAATATCCTTCATGTGCTTATATCAACACAACTTCAAAGTCTTTCAACCTTTAACACCAATACACAGTCTTCATATAAAAGAATGATTCTATAAAACATGGGTCTATTCATGACATGGTCTGAATACTAGTTTCTTTGAAAACTATTCCTTGAAATATATGCTCTCAAAATACTTTATAAAATCCTTCAATATAACTTTAAAATAGTTATCCAAATCCATGTGACAAGTAATTTATAAAACACAGTCTACAACACAATAAATAACTCAATTACAGAGTCTGCATCATTACCTCTTAAAAACATGGTCTTTCTTTAATGTATTCCTTAAAAGTATCCTTATAAAGAAACATGTATTATCCTTCATTCAAACTTTATATAAAACTATCAATCTCATTATTATAAAACAAATCCTAGGCAATTAGCTACAAAAACAAATGACCTCAAATAGGGTCTATATTAATTCTTCATTCAGCAGAGATTATAAGAACATCAAAATCTCCTTCATACTAATCTTGTCAATATCTTCATTCCTCTACCTCAAATGGATTCCAATAATTATTACAAAATCAAGGTGACAAGATTTTACTCAAAGGGTAAATTCCATAACTATTTCTTAGACCTTTATCCACGTAGAGGTTTCTTTCTTAAAATTACATTAGTTCTTGATTTTTTTGCACACTATGACATATAGAACCATAACTACAGACTAATGAACATCTATTGGAACTATTACAGTGTCAAAAACTCCTAAACATTTTTAACACATCTTTCTTCCTTCACACATACATAAAGATCCTTAGAAAAGGTTTAACAAAATTCAAATTTTCCAAAATGAGGTTTTGGCAGGAAAGCTAGAATTCAAATTCTATGCATCTTAGACTCCACATATGGACTTATTAGGACCTCTAACACCTAAGAGACAATATTAGACTATATTAAGACAAAATTTAATCAATTTTGGGGTCCTTATAAGATGCCCCTGCATCATAAAGGTGAATATATATTTATCTATATATATTCACCTATATATATATATTATATAGGTGAATAGATATATTCACTTCTCATATAATCACTTGTATATTATATATACATAGAGACACACACACACACACACACACATATAATATAGGTGAATATATATATTTACCTCTCATATATTCACCTATATATTACACACACACACACACACACACACACACACACACACACACACGTATATGTATATGTATGTTTGTGTGTGTATGTTTATATATAACATGTGAATATATATGTATATATATAGGTGAATGTATATATATATATAATATAAAGGATAATATATATATGTATATATATCCTATTATATATAAGATATAGGTATACAAGATATATATATATATATATATATATATATATATATATATATATATATATACCTGTATGTGTGTCTATATATATATATATCTTTATAGACACACATAGCTATATATATATATATATAAATATAATATCTTTATAGACACACATACATATGAGTGAATAAATTGGAGTGTGCTCAACATCGTAGTCATATTTTCATGGTATATCTTGAGGAAATTCATAATGTTTATCATGGACGATGTTTGATTTTGTCATTTCTAATCTAAAACATGGATTTGAATATGTGTGCAAGTACAAGCATCCAAACCTAAAACATGTACACACTATAACACTTACATGTTTATACTATTTTTTAAGTTTCAATATTTCCAAGTTGTGCAAGTGGAAGGAGTGAATGAAATGATGTGTGATAATTAAAATAAATGATAATAATAAATGACATTTTATCACTTACAATTTAAATTTATTTTAGTAAATATAATAAATTAGGGCCACTCTGCATCTTCTGGAATTGGTCGATAGTTTTAGAAATTACTGTTTAGAATAAAGTTTTAAAAATCTAATATGGTCGATACTTAATCATTTTCAAGATTTAATTATGAATCTATGGTTCTTAGGGTGTAAATTTTTAAACCAATATACATTTTGGGCAAACATTTATTCCTCATCTCAAAAATACTAGATGGAACTTTATCTCATATAGTGTATAAAAAATATACCCACACTGATCTTTATCTAAAAACTAAATCTTACCATTATCCATGCCAAAAATACGTTATCCTTAATTCTTTGGCAAATAAGGCTATCGTTTTCAGACCCAGAATACTTGAAACAAGAGAAAGAAGACCTCTTAAAGGTCTTGATGGCCAATGGTTATAAGAAAAGAGAAAGTGAAAAATATTTCCATAAAGAAATGACCATAGACAAAGAAGTGTTGACCATAATGAAGATATTCTGAGGATCACTATCCTTTACATAAAAGGAATTTTAGAGAAATTGAGAAGAATTGCATTGCCTATAAAATACCAACTTTAAAATTAAATAAGGTTTGGATATTTGATCAATTAATAACATAAGATTAGAATAGATAAGAGATTAGAGAGCTTTACCTCTTTCCCTTTGCATTTTTAATTTCTAGTTAATTTTTTTCTTTGTATGAGCAAGACTATTAGGACTTAGTTCTGTATTCATTCAAGTACATGATGAATCATGTTCATGATTCATGATCCATTTTATATTTGAAAGTTGTGTGAATTGATATTCATGGTCTACACATGTATATGGTGACTATGCTTCCCTCTTCTACATAACTAACATTGTCATCAAACCCTTGCACCATCTCTATCTTCTGGTTGTGTTATTCTAGCCAAGTAGAGATTAAGTTCTATAAAGGATTTGTCTACTTAAAAAAATAAGATCTATTTTTCTATAGAGCAGGCTCATTTTTTATTTCTCCCTACCCTTTCTCTTTTGGTCTTTTTATAATCATTGTTAGACTAGTTTTAGAGTAGTATGAATTACAATCAGTTGTTAAAATTTTATCTAGATTACATGTCCATT
The DNA here is from genome assembly GCA_037957365.1 of Torreya grandis. NCBI lineage: Eukaryota > Viridiplantae > Streptophyta > Pinopsida > Cupressales > Taxaceae > Torreya > Torreya grandis. The sequence continues at coordinate 4,353,849 of JARHVA010000484.1, forward strand.
ATTTACAATTATTGGTTCATTATTGAATTTAGTGGATGAAATGGAAAGTATTAATTATATTTAAATTATGAGTTAATTATCTTGGTCTAAGCTTCCTCTTACAAGTGTTTTAAAATAATAAAGGCCCCTTGAACTAGAATAGACCACAACGACTAACTAAGTGGGATCAATATGTCATGAACCGATAGATATAAATATTAGCGAGGTTATTAGAACCTCTTTTTAGGAGAGGTTAAGTAGAATACTTTGATGGCCTTCATGTTGGTGTGTTATTCCACACATCAATAGATTAGCTCTAGAAGGAGGGCCTATAACACTTTAGGAACCTTGCTTAGACTGAGAAATTCCATGTTCTAAAAATAAAACATAGGAGAATAACTATGATGTCAAAGTCTGTTGATGGTGACTTTGAGTTATTACACCTCATAGAGCATATGAGAGCCCAAACTGATAAAGGGAAGGCTAAAAATAGATAAATATACTTAGCTAGTATCTCCCCTACTATTTTAGTCCCTTAACCATTTTGCTCTTCCTTAGAACCCACCAATTATTAATCTTGCCTGGATTGGAGGAAGTAGTTATCTTATGAACATCCCAAGACTTGCACATGACTTCCCAAAAACCTTGAGAAGTTCTATCTTATGTATGTTCATGGTGGGGTAAGAACAACATAGGAACACATCCCAAAATTTAAATATGCCTTAATCAAAACTTTGGTCAACATGAATATGTTGCATGTTGATTGTTCCCCTAAACTTTGGATGAATCAACATATGGTTGGTATTTAGGTCTCTCAGATGAGTCCATCACTTCTTGGGATAATATTGAGACTATATTCATTAACCATTTCAAGATAACTATAGATCTTGATATATTATACCATCAGTTTACAGTTGTAGATAGGGAACCAAATGATCCCATGAGTATTTTAATACTCATTTCCACAAGTTATATATGAGGTTAAGAGATCCATATACACAAATAGAAATTACTTCCATTCAAACATTCTTGAGATTTCTAGATCCCATGACTTCTATGTTTCTTAGGAGTACCCCAATAACACTCACATATTATCTTTGGCTTACAATGAAGCTATTAGTATTGAGCAACAAAAAATGACCCAAGGGTATGGTTCCTACTCCTTTCCCTCATTATGATAATCATGTCCTTATAAATAGGTCCCCATGATTAATTAAGATCTTATGTAAAACACTCCTCTAATGAACCAATACCAAGGACCATATATTAAAGTCCTAACCTAGTCTATAATATATTTCCCTTATACATGTTGAACAACCAATCATATGTGATTCTAATTCATGTGTTGTCACAACCCACAAATCAACAAATTATTCATGTTGCATATAATATTACTATTATGCCTAGTTCAAGTAACTATGTTGTTCCTAACAATAATCAATAATCTATCTCTACATTCCTAAATTCTACTACACCAGTGGCTAACATCCTACCCCAAGAAAGAAATAACTAGAGTACTATTGTGAACTTAGAGGTTCTAAGGTAGCTAATTTACAATAGATGGTTTAGATATTGACCAATGACATAGTTAAATTACGAAGTCAGGTGCCTTAAAACACTAATCAAACTAAAAATAACCCACCTCAAAATAGTAACTACAATTTTTAGAGAACCAATAGGTAGTGGAACGCTAGGATTAATAATGGAAATGTGCCTAGTCCCCTTGACAATGCTAACTAGGACAACAATAGTGCCTCACACTTGGTAAACATGGAAAATTTAGCCTTACCCACATGGTTTAGATTACATAAAATAATTGATCATGTTGAGATAGATTGTGCTCAGTTCAAGTTGGCATCAAACATCTTCCAAAAGGAGATGGATAATCTTGAAATAGTTCCTATATCAGACAATAGTAACCTAGGCCTAACTAGAGATAATTCGAGTACTGTTAAGGTCTTAGATACTTATGAGATATCATTTGAGAGTGATAATGAGCCTAAGGATAACCTAGAGGAAATACACACCTTTAAAAAAATTCAATGAAGGAATAATAATTAGTTGAATAACTACCTCTACTCCTTCAAATAACATTCAAGTCCCACTTGATGAAAACTCAAGTAATAACCCATTCCCACCCAAAGGACATAGCACCTCATATCAGCCTAAGAATAATGTTACACCCCCACCAGCTAATAAGCCATTGGAACAAAATAAACCAAGATATAATATTTTTGAAGATCTAAAAAAAACCAAGGCCGACATAACAATGCTTGATTTTCTCTAGATTTATAACCAAAAGGACCTGTTGCTAAAATCATAATATGCCCTAAGGGGAATGAATCTAGTCACATAGATGATGCTCATGTTTATATTTACAAATAATTTTTTTAAAATCCTCTTTTTCTATTGATAATTCATTTTTTGGCAAAAACTTACACAATTATTTGGTCGATTCAAGCACTTTAGGCAACATCTTGCCTTATGCAATTTTCTAGTAGCTAGGTTTGACTCTTGTAAAGTCAAGCAAAAAGGTTTTTCAACTGGAAAAGTTAGAAATAAAGGTGGTTGGTGAGCTCAAACACATTCATATGTAGCTATATTATTATCAAAGGGTGTAATGGTTCATTGACATCCAAGTGGTCAATATTTTTTATGAATATGAGATGTTTCTCAGTAGAGATTGGTCTAGAACTCTAGAAGGATATATAGTGAATTATTTATCTCATATGTGGATTCCATGGTGAGGCATTCTCAAACAATTATAATTGAGAGAGAACCAAAGATGGCTTACATGATCATTAATTACAATAACACCAATGAGATCATGTATGAGGAGTCAAAACTTGGGCTTAATGCAGTTGAGAATGAAGCACAATATTATGGGGAATTCTCCATCAACATGCTAAATATACAAGAGAGATTTAAAGTTGAATAAATTGATAAAATTTATGAAGAATATATCTTCTCTTCACCAAAAAATATTTCATTTCTTTTTGCTACCTTAGCATATGAGAATGTGAGGCATGGTTGTCCATGTGAAAATAAAGAATGTAAAGTATTAGAGGTTTCATGTTTTTCCATTTTGATTAGTTCAATGCCTACCATTACAATGTAAGATTAGATTAAAATTTCATCATTATATGAAGATAAAAATGTGTCCACACTAGAAGCTGAGGAAAATATTGAATAAGTTAACATAGCTATAACATCCACCTTCTAGAATCTACTGTGCACAACTGAAGATCACATATGAACTCTAAATTTTGACGGATCGAAGTCAAAAAGTGGGTGTACTTTAAAATTGAACTCATCAACCCAAAAATAAATTCATACTTGGTAGCATTATGTCTAAAATTTTCATGCATAAATAATGTAGCAAAATATAAAACACTGGTTCATGGCCTATAGTTCACACTAAGGAAGAAAGTTAAGAATCTGAAGGTACATAGAGATTCAAAAATTAGTGGTCAATTAAATAAAGAACCACTATGCTTGTAATGACAAGTGTCTTTCTATATATCATAATATAGTGTGGAACTTAATTGAATATTTTAATGCATTTAGCATCCAAACATTGATTTGAAGAATAAATTACATGGAAGATGCATTGGTAACAACTACAAGCACTCTAAAACCAATTTCTAATTCCAAGTTGAGGATATTATCAATGGAATTAGTCTCTACTCTTTCTATCCATGACAATATCAAGAACTTCTAGGTATTCAATGGTGATCAACATATCATTGATTTCATCACCAACACATATGTATTTGAATCTCAAATCATAGATGGAGATGACAAAAAAGAGTTTGAACTAGACAAAAAAGGAGTGATCAAACTGAGAACTAATATCATATTGAAAGGTATGGTCTCAATGAAAAGGCTTTTCGACATGGATTATCATGGTAGAAAATAAAGAACAACCCCTACCAAATGTATGCCCCATGAGTATTGCAATCTAGGTAATGCATGTGAACCAAAATAGGTGCTCTTAGGCACAACTATAATTGAGAAAGAGAAACAAGAATTTGTGAAAGCCTTGAAAGACTTTAGAGATAATATTGCATGGAGCTATGAGGATTTTAAGGTGTTCAACACTTACATCCTTACTCATACCATCCCTATGAATCTTGGTGTCAAACCATTTCACCAAAGATAAAGGCCATTCAATTCATTATTGGAGCCTTTGATATTTAAAGAAGTATAGAAGCTACTTTTAACAAATACCATATAACCTGTTAGGCGCTCCACTTGGATTGCTAACCTGTGCCAATTTGAAAAAAAGAGTGGAGATATCTAGATTTGTGTAGACTTACAAAACTTGAATAAGGATCTAGAGAAAGATAACTATCCGCTACCTTCATTATATGAATTCCTGTAAATAGAAAATGGCTCTTAAATGATGTCATTCTTAGATGGCTATTTAGGATATAATCAAGTGATGGTCAATTATAAGGACATAATCAAGACAACATTTATAATGAAGTGGGGTACATTCATATACAATAGGATGCCATTTGGCCTAATGAATGTGGGTGATACCTTCTAATGTGTCATAAACATTTAATTCAAAGACCCAATTGACAAATGCATTATCATCTACATAAATGACTTGACTATATTTTATAAGAATTGAATCGATCATGTGAAAGACTTGAGGATAGTTTTACAAAGATGTAGAGAGGATGGTATCTCCTTGATCCCAAGAAAATGCATATTCAAAGTAACTAAAGGGAAGTTTTTAATCAACACCATCTTAGAACATGGTATTTTGATAGACCTAGAGAGAGATGAAGCAATACTTAATATCCCTTTACCTGGCAGTAAGAACGATCTGAAGTCATTCTTTGTAAAAATCAACTTTGTAATGAGGTTCATCTCAAACTTTGTAGAGATCATACAACCCTTGAAAAATATACTAAAGAAGGATACCAAGATGGACTAAATCCCTGAAGCACAAGTACCTTTTGCTGAGATAAATAAGTCAATCATGAAAACATTAATGCTTATAAGTCCATACTACACACAACCATTTTACATCTGCTCTATTTTAATCCTAACACAAAAGAAATAAGTTAGAGATGAGAGACTTGTCTCATTCGTAATCTCATCACTCAAAAATGCTAAACTCAAATATTCAACCTTTGATAAGCAATATTTTTCCTTGATTAAGGATGTTAAGATGTTTAGACATTGCATCCTATGTAAAAAATGTTTGTTCTTTTGATTGACCCAACTATCAAAGCAATGCTAATGAAAAATGATCTAGGTGAGTGATGTGGAAAATGGATTACTATTATGTAGGAGTTTGATTTAGAGATTAAAATAATGAATATTGTGAGAGGTCAAGGACTCAAAAAAGTAGTGGTTGAAGTGGATCCATAAATTATTTATCGATAGTGCATGGTATAAAACATCCCAAACGATGATTGGTACCAAGACATAGTCCAATATTTACTAAAAAATGAGTACCAAAGTCATATAAACTCCACTTAAAAAATAACACTGCACCTGAAAAATAACCAGTTCATGATCAAATCAGCCTTATTATTAAGAACAAATCATGAAGGCACATATATGAGGTGTCTAAACAAAGAAGAAGAAGCTGAAGTGCTTAAACACTTCCATGGGAACTATGGAATTGGCCATGATTTTGGTAGTGCTATGACTCATAAAATACTCAAAGAAATATATTATTAGTTGCATGTTTTCAAATATTCACATGCTCATGTAAGAAGTTTTCATACTTTCCAAGTTGTTTCACATAGAGAATGCACCCTAGCCATGCCATTGTAACCAGTCATAGAGGTTCAATCATTCATGAAACAAGGATTGTACTTTATGGGAGTTATCAATGCTAATTCCTCAGCTAGACACAAGTTTATCCTCATAATAACTGAATACTACACTTTTTGGATGGAAGCTCAGGGTTTCAAGAATTGTGCAACTAAATTGGTGATTACCTTTCTTGAGGACCACATTATTACTAGGTTTGGTTTGCCATTTATTCTGGTATGTGACAATGGTCTTGCTTTATCCTCATTATAATTTACTGAGTGGTCTTATGATAATTAAGTAATCCTTAAGTTTTCACCCAATTATTATCCATAAGGTAATGGGTTAACTGAGTTAATGAATGAGAATTTTCTTGATGTAATTAAGAAAGCCTTGGAGAGGAATCCTAGAGACTAGCATATTGTTTTAATGTTTGAATTATAGTATGATATGACTAGAATTACGTCTTCTTTAGGTACTTACCCATATCATCTAGTGTATGGCCAAAATCCTATTTTCCTAGTAAACTTAAGAATCCCAACCTTGTAATTCATGAAGGATTATCTGAATGCTAAAAACAAAGTATAAGCTCACCTTCAAAACTTGATACAATTGGAAGAAAAATGTGATGCAACCCTCCTACACTTTAACAAATATCAAAGAGGTGTCAAGTGTTGGTTTGACAATTGAGCTAAAACCAAAGCCTTTTAGATCTCTAATTTAATACTTCTTTGGGATAAGGCTGATGAAAAGAAGGGTCAACATGGAAAATTCAATGCCTTTTGGTTAGGACCCTTCCATATTTCTAAAATATTGGGTGAGAATGCATTCTACCTAAGGTGTTTAATTGGTGATGATGACCCATTCCCTATCAATAGATAATTCCTCAAACACTATTTCTAGGGTTGAAATGGCTTGGAATGCTATTGTAATTAGATTCTTTTCTTCTTTCCTACTTTCCTATTTATTGTGCTTATCTATTTACCCATATCATCTAGTGTATGGCCAAAATCCTATTTTCCTAGTAAACTTAAGAATCCCAACCTTGTAATTCATGAAGGATTATCTGAATGCTAAAAACAAAGTATAAGCTCACCTTCAAAACTTGATACAATTGGAAGAAAAATGTGATGCAACCCTCCTACACTTTAACAAATATCAAAGAGGTGTCAAGTGTTGGTTTGACAATTGAGCTAAAACCAAAGCCTTTTAGATCTCTGATTTAATACTTCTTTGGGATAAGGCTAATGAAAAGAAGGGTCAACATGGAAAATTCAATTCCCTTTGGTTCGGACCCTTCCATATTTCTAAAATATTGGGTGAGAATGCATTATACCTAAGGTGTTTAATTGGTGAGGATGACCCATTCCCTATCAATATATAATTCCTCAAACATTATTTCTAGGATTGAAATGGCTTGGAATGTTATTTTAATTAGATTCTTTTCTTCTTTCCTACTTTCCTATTTATTGTGCTTATCTATTTATTTGTATTTTATTGTTAGTTTAGGTTTGATTTCTTACTTTTTTTTCTAATTTCATCGTTGGGTCTGTCCCAACTATTCTACCCTATCATTCCACATTAGTCTAGAAGTGATGAATGAAAGGTTTGTAAGCATGTGTCTTAATTGAAATTTTGGTGCGAGGGTACTCTTTGAGATGCTTGTAATATTAGATTATGTCTCTAAGTTAGTTTTGAAATCTTAGGTTATTGTATGTGTTATGGATTCGTTCTTGTTTGGGTAAAACTAGTTGGCCATTGAAAGTATTTTCTTGAAACCAAACACAAAAATCATACCTAAAATTGCTTTCTAGGTTTACTTCAATGAACATGTTGTAGTTAATATCTAGGGTGAAAAATCTATAGTTATGCCTTTTGTTTACCATGGTGGTCCCCAACTTGAATTGATATAGTATAATAAATAAAGAAAGAGAAAAAGAACAAATAAAAGAAAATCAATTTGTATAAATATTGAATTATTGGGTGATTCAAGCAACCTATACTGGGGGTATGGACACTCAGCTAGAAATAGAGAAAGGCCTTGAGGGGGATCATAGACAAATTCATTTTGACTATGGATATATAGTTATAAATAGAACCAACCTTTGAGTGGGATTATAAACAACTCCATCGGGACTATGGATGCCTGACAGGTAGTAGAACAATGCCCAAAAAATTATCTTTAAGGTAGGACTCACTAGCCTGATGGTTGGAACCATAGAAATTAATCCATGAAAGTCCTATGGAATGACAAATTAAATAATCTTTCACACATCAGGTCAATGAAGATAATATATTTGGTCATTTGGTTGCTCTTATCTTCTCTTTTATTGAATTTATTCATGTTCTGTGCATTTTTTAGCTAGAAATTTTAGGTTCATTGACATATTTACTTTTTCAAAGACAAATAAATTGGGGCTATGGACTTGTGGATGGAAATAGAGTGATGATTAGGAAAATATTTTCAAGGCAGGACTCACTAGCTTGATGGTTGGAACCATAATAATTAATCTCCTACAGGTCTTATGAAATGGTAAATTAAATCATCTTACACACACCAAGTAAATGAAGATACTAGATTTAGTCATTTAGCTACTCCCATCTTGTATTTTATTGATTTTAGAGCAAGGTAGTAGATCAAGGATGCTTGGAAGTAGAGAAAGGTAGTAGAGTGGGATCATAAACAACTCTATCAGGGCTATGAATGGTTGGCTGGTAGTGGAGTAGTGTCTAAGAAAATGTCTTCAAGGTAGGACTCATTAGCTTGATGGTTGGAACCATAACAATTAATCCCTGTAGTTCTTATGAAATAGTAAATTAAATCATCTTGCACACACTAGGTTATTGGCTTGTGCCTTGGACCTGTTATAACTATTGGTCTAATTAGAAAGAGCCCCTAGATGTGAATCTAACATTTAAACTTGATTTGTTGTTTCTATCAAGTTTGAAACACAAATTTTTATTGTACATGCTTGGTTTAAAATTTTATATTAGACTCCATTAATCTTATTATCCGAGTTTTCTTAAATTTGAAAAATCTTAACTTTTCTAAAGTGTGCTCTGAGAAGTGTGAAAATTTTCATTTTGGGCAAAATTTAACTTAGACTTAGGCAAATTATCTAACTATTTTTAAAGTTTTTATATCTTTTCCTTAAGTTATTTGGTCCATTTCCATTTTATTTTGATTTAAAATGGCTAAGTGTTTATATGGTTTTATTCTTAGACTTAGTCACTTTCTATATTTTAGATTAAATTAATTGTTAGTTTGGCAAAAAATGGTTGTTCTTATTCCTTTATTATGTCTTACCTTTTGCCTTTCTTTTGGATTTTAACTTAGTTGTTTTCATGAAAGTTTATATTTAAATTCTAATAAATAATTTATTTTCTGAATTCTAACGACTATCTCCTTTTCTCATAGGTCTCGGGGAAGTGAAGAACTGCCACTTGTTGATTACTCACTTCTCCTCTACTTTTTGGACTTAATCAAAATTTGAGGATCCAAATTTCCTTTCACTAAATGGGATGTATCCATGTGCTATGACTTCATTGCATTACTTCCTTAAGTCAGTCCATGCATTTTTTATTTCTTTATAGGCTCTAGATGATCAATATGCTACCACCTATTGATATCTCTCCCCTTCACTTCACTAGATAAATTTAAATAACGAGCCTTCCTAGAGCCTTCAGGTGAATGGAATAATGCCACATGGATAAATCCTACTTCACTGTAGCCCTAGAGTAGTCAATACATATTGAACATTGAGCTAGGATTGGTGAGCTGCCATATGAGTGATATCATTCCACTTGTTAATATATCTCCATCCTATCCAAATAATAGTCAAATAATCAAGCCCTTAGTTGAGAAATAAAAGAATGATGGGCCACCATGTAGCACAACCCAATCAATGGGAGACATGTTGACAGCCCTCGAACAATGAAATACTACCAAGTGGCAAAAGGGAAACTTAAATGAGATCAATTGTTAGGCTAGTATGCTAAGTCATCTTGGGTAGCTTAGAAACCAAAATTGGTGATTGTCTCTACCTATCAAATTGTAAGAAACCAAGCATTGACTATGTGTCTAATATGACCTACACTACTGAATTATAGAGGGACAACTTAATTGCAAGATTAATCATAATAATATAATTCAAAGACAACTAGGTGGTGGCTTTAAATTTAGACTTGGCTTGCACATTGAAATCAAGTGAAGGGAGGTACACAAGATAAAATATTACCTTGATTAGGCATGGCTCTTGTGTAGAATGTGGCCAAATATTCATCCTAAAAAGGTTTCAAGGACATTCAGCTACCCAGAATTTAATTTAAATTCGATCAAGCATGGTATTTTATATTTTTAACCTTGGGATCAAGTAATATTTGGGTTGATTTGAATTTAAAACTAAATTTTCCCATTGAATGTTAGAAACCACTAGTCAATGGGTTGATTAATGACTTCATGGGCTTACATTACCTATAAAATACTGGCACTTTGATTACATAAGAGATTGATATTTGATCCAATGATATCATAAGAGTAGATAGACATGATAATAGAGAGATTTGCCTCTTTACCTTATGTATTTTTTGTTTTATAGTTAGATTTTCTCTTTGTATGAGCCAAGACTGTTAGGACTTAGTTATTTATTTATTCGAGTATATGAAGAAACTTATTGATTCTTCAAGAACCATTTTATATTTTAAAGTTATGTGAATTGATATTCATGGTCTGCACATGTATATGGTGAATTTTTTTGTCTCTTTTGCATAGCTAATGTTGTCCTCAAATCCTTAGACCATCTCTATCTTCTAGTTGTGTTATGATGGCCAAGTAGAGACTAGTTTCTATGAAGTATTTGTTTGCTTAATAGAAGCAAATCTATTTTTATATAGAGCAAGCTCATTTTTACTTTCTTCCTACCCTCTCTCTTTTATTCTTTTTATTACCATTTTTAGACTTGTTTTAAGCTAGTTTAGATTGCAATCAGTTGCTAAAGTTTTATTTGGATTGAATGTCCACTGTACTATGCCCTTAACCTATAGTGCATCTAGGGATATGTGTGGCTGAATTGTGGTGTACACACTTTTATATACTAGCTTGTTATATTTTTTGATGTTCTTTGTATGGTCATCCTATGGAATAACCATGGCTAAGTATAGTCTATATAGGAGGTAGTGGTTAGTATTTTAGCATCATATTGTGAATTATGTTCTTAATGAATTTTTATGGAGGTTGCCCCCTTGAAGTGGGTCAATCATAATATTCAAGTATTTTGATCTTTCACCAATTGTTATGGATTTACTTATTTTGCTCTTAATTTTGAGATATATATTTATATTGTTGCGAATCATCTAAGTAATTTACTTACAAGTGGTATTAAAGCTTCAATTTAGGTAAGTTTCTATGGCATAGTTTTTTTGGATCTAACATCATGATCACTAGAAGGCAGAAAAAACATAACTTGTGATCTAGGAGGAATTGAATTTTTTTGTTACCATAGTTTTGTTAGTGAGTTTTTTTACAAAAAAGAAAAAAAGGTGTAGAAATTTTTTTACTTTGTGAAAATTAGTAGTCACTAGATTCATCTCTATGAGATGATCACAATGGTATATTATACCAGTACACCTTTTCAAGTCAATTTTTCACCCTTGTACACAATAATAGTAGTTAGATTCATCTCAGTGAGATAGTTGCAATGGTGTATTCCATTGTTACAATTTTTTTGATTTGAAACCCTCCTAGGGTTTGTGTATGGATGGTATAAACACTCAAAGATGTGATAAAGGGCAAGAAACTCTAAATACTTCTCGTAAGGATGATATAGAGTCTGAAACTTCTAATCCATCTATTTTAGAGGTAGTTTAACAAATGGTGAAAAAATATGATTTTGATATAGTTAAAGGGGACATTATAGGGTTGAGAAGGAGCCTAGATAGTGTGATGGATTAATTACAACATATATATGGGTAATTAGCCAACTTGTCAGCTCAACCACTACAAAATAACCCTCCACCACTTCAGTTTGGTTCTACTCCTCCAAACAATACCAATGCCAATTTTAGCCCTAATCTAATGTTTTCAAAAGTGGACTTGTGCAAGTTTGATGCTAATGATCCACTCACATGGCTCACTTAAATTGAAAATTTATTTTATCTAGATCAGACCCCATGTTCAAAAAAATTAGTTATGGCCTATCTATATCTAGAACTTGATCCATTCATTTGGTATCATTGGTTGTGTGTTCAAAAGAAAAACAAGGGTGTCCCAGTTTCATGGTTAGTATTTTTCAAGGAGTTATAACTCCACTATCATAATAATGTCTTTAAAAACTACTTTATTCAATTAGCTAAGTTGTGCCAGACTGAGACTATCAAGGAATACATTCATCAATTTCATAATCTCTCTTTATGTGTGGCAGACATCATTGAAGAAAATTTGATTGACTTATTTTTGTGTGGCCTCAAAGATAACATCCATCTGGAGGTTTGAATGTTTAATTACATTATTATATTTGAGGCCATACCAATGGCATGCATGGTTGAGGAAAAATAGCTAATTAGATAAAGACCTTTCACCAATGTCTAGGAATTTACCTTTCGAGCATCATTATTTCATTAGCCTACTATATTTACACCCCAACAGAGTGGAAAAAATTCATGCAAAAGAATTTTGTTTTGGCTATGATATAAAATGGAGTAAAAGACATCGATGTGCTAAAAATAAGTTTTTTTTACATCGATGGTGCCAATGAGGAGGAAGAAGATGAGGAGGCTACAGGGGTAGTTTTGGAAGAACCTAAAGATGAATTTAAAGATTCTCAACCTACTATTTCCTATCATGAAATTTTAGGAACTAGTACTCCTCAAAATCTTAAGGTGTTGGGTTTCTTGAAGAGACAAAAGGTGATTATGTTGATTAAATGTTGGAGTACACATAACTTCATAAATAGTATGTTGGATACTCATTTGATGTGTTTTATTTACCTAGCTTTAGAATTTTAGGTCATGATTGCAGATGGTGGTACAATCAAATATTTTAAAAAATTCCATAGCATTAAGCTTGCTATGGGATACTATTTATTAGATTCCCCTATGTTTTCTATTCCCAAGGGAGAAGCTAACATTATTTTAAGAGTGTAATGGCTCGCCATTTTAGGCACTATTGAGATGAATTTATAGTAATTATTCATGAGGTTCCATTTAAAAGGTAGAACCTTTGAACTACATGGATTGTGAGATAAATCTCCACAACTGGTTAGTTCCCACTAGATGATGAAGATTCTTAAAAAATGTACAAAAGGTTTTGTGGCACACTTATTTTTCATAGAGGTTTAACCAACCAATGAGTCCACACATCCTAATTTACAAAGGGTGTTATATGATCATTATGTTGTTTTTGGGAACATGACAAAAGATTTCCTCCAAGTTGTGCACATGCCATGCCATCAAAGTCATTATAAGAAGTATACCACCCAATATTAGACCCTATAGGTACCCCTATGCCTAGAAGAGTGAAATTGAAAAGATGGTATAATAAATGTTGGAGGTAAGATCATCTGACATAATCACAGTGAATATTCCTCTCTAGTGGTCATGGTGCAGAAGAAGGATGACAGTTGGAGTATGTGCCCATAATATAGAGAACTCAAAAAATACACCATCAAAGATAAGTTTCTTATTATAGTAATTTTAATTTGATAGATGAATTTCATGGTGCTATTTATTTTTCCAAGTTAGACCTTCACTTTGGATAGCATCAGATTTGCATTTACGATGAGGACATACCTAAAATAACTTTCAAAACTCATGAAGACCATTATGAATTTATGGTCATGCCTTTTGGCCTCATAAATGCACCATCTACATTTTAGATTCTGATGAATACTATTTTTAAGTATTTTTAAAAAAGTTTGTATTAATATTTTTTTGATGATATCTGTAGACACCTAAATCTAGCCACCAATAACCTCTAACTAGGATTTTGACCAATTTCTACTTAAAATACACAATTTTGCCTAAAAATACTAAAACACATTAAAATATTTGAAATTGACATATTCAAATGCTAATTTTGGCTAGGGTATCCCTAAATGAGGTAATGCAATTTATAGGCTAGCTAATTTTGATCAATTCATTTCGAGTCAAAATGCCAATTTTACACCAAGATGCTTTGGATTACTCTTTCCTATCAAATCTCTTCCACAAGAAATGTGCCTTTGTTATTTGATATTGGTAACATCCTAAATGGGATAATGGATCCAATGCATATGACATCACCTTCCAATTCCAATCTAGTTGAATTTTGGACCAATAACAAGGCATTCTAATCAATTTGAGTAATTTGTGCACAAAGTGCTTAAACATGCTTAAGAGCTAATTAACCCAAATCAAGGCCTAATTAATAATTCCATGGAAACGAGTTGAATAATTTGTATTGGAAATGAATATTGAATATTTACATCATTAGGTGACCTCATTTCTTGGGAAGACATCCTTAGACCATAAATGCCACAAATATCAAGATTCATGCCCTCCATGCCTCTTAATTGCTCCTCTATCCCAAATATTGATGAGCCTATTTATAAATTTTAATTCCAAAAATTGAATTAATCCTCAACCACACATCTTCATCTTAGAATGGACAGTTCAGGTTGATTCTGATCAATTCTAAAAATCTATAAATAGAAAGGCCATGAACATCGTTTCTAAGCTATTTTGGTGCAAAGTTATTATGCTCAAATATCTTCAAAGTCTTGATAATGCAAATTTATAATGCACAAATGATTCCAAAAGCCATTGTAATTAGTGTTACCATGCTAAATTGATTTCAAACCATGCCAAGCCATAAGCCAAAGGTGCCAAGGAGAGATCGAGCCAGCCAAGCTTCCATTGCCAAGGACTTCATGAGCATGAGTTGAGCAAGCCACTACAACAAGCATTTTGGAGAATCCAAGGAAGGTAAAAAAAGGTTTCTTTTACATTTTAGTTGTGTGTTTTATTTATGTTTGTTAACTAAGCTCTCCCTAGTGTCTAGGCTTAGATATGTTATGCTAGTTAGTGTGTTTCTTTTATTTTGTTTTCAATTTGAAACTAACACCATACTAACCATCCTCTCTTGAGTTGAATTCCTAGTTTACATAATGGCATGCCCAGTGGGACAAGACACATCCCACACATGGAGAAGATCATTTTACAACTTTAAAATCTTCATTTGGATCATTAAAACTCTTGCAATATGATTTTCTAACTTTGTTTTGCCATTTTTTTTGTCACAAATTTACACAATAACCGATGTTGGATAGTAAAACTGTCATTGGTTAGATAGCTATCGTCAGTCACTATTTATCTAACCGATGTTGGTTAGATAACCATCATCAGTTAGCTAGTGTAACCATTGTCAGTTATATAACCGACGCCGATCACTGTGTTTTTCTTAAAACACAAAACTGAGAGCTCTTTTTTTGAAGTTCATTATTTAAAACCCAAAGTAGCTTCAAGGCTAAAGGACATGCTAACATTTTTTTTGTAGGACCAAGTTTAACATTTGCTAAAAACATGTTTAGATCACCTTTTACATGCTTAAAAATGAATTAAGAACATTATTTTGGTGCTTAAAGTAACATTTAAGGTATTTAAATAAGTGTTTTTAGTATTAGTTTTTAAAGTCACAACTAAGACCAAGGGGTCAAATGAACACCACCTCATTTTCATTTGGGCTTAAAAATGAACTCATCTTTCAAGCCTTTTGTCTTCAATAGTTGCTTGATCTAATTTTATTTAGAAAAGAGAGGGGTGTTGCGTGTATGATATTCCATTTATCCCCTTTAGGGAACCCTTAGAATCAAAATCACTATTATTATTGCACAAAGCCTAGTCCAAGGCTTAGAAAGAATGTCATCTAAAACACTCCCCAAAAACTTGTCAAAGTTTGGGTGACCTTGAAAATGACCCTAAAGTATTTCTTTTTTATGTCTTTCATTTCATTAGATCTTGGCTTGTAAGGGGGACATTATTACCTCTCATAAGTTATTTAGGGAAGAATTAACCTAGGGTTTCATCTCCCGACATTGACTTCACTTACTCCTTTGGAGTTACACACTGGATGTATCTACATTTAGACATCACACTATACTAAGCAAAAAATGGGATGTAGTGGTTGTAAAAAGAACTAGACCTTTTTACGACTAGAGAATGCCACGATAACCTAATTTCCATGCTTGTCTTTTACATTATTTTATGTGAAAGTCATTATGCAATTTATTCCCCTAGAGATGTTTGGAACTTGCTAGTTTAGTCAACCCCACATTTCTATACCCTTGCTAGGATTTGGATGTTTATACTTAAGTGTATTTTGGTCATTTTTGCTTGGTATGTTTTGAGACTAAAACTTTTTTTTTGTTCATAAGCCATGTTAAAAAAATGTATTTGAATTGAGGAGGGTAGTGTTATGTTGCCCAAATCATGTCAAACCATTTATGCCTTTGCATCTTTTGAAACATAGCATTGATCACATCATTCGAGCATGCTTATGCCATTAGGCTACTCTAATTATTTCAAGACTTGTTTCACCTTGAGCCAAAAACCATTTATTTCAATGCATATCATGTATACCATTTGGACCTTTGTGTTGTGCTATCATGCTGTCTAATCTTGTCTAGCCTGTTTGGTCAAATCTTAGTTTTCAACATTGAGTTTTTAATTAACCTTATCAAGTTTGGATTCAAACATTGATTGATTTCTATTTAGGCCTTAATTTTTGGGGCTAATATATACATATTTATCTTTTGGGTTGCATAACTTTGGTTAATCAATTATCCAAATTTGAAAAATATTAATGGTCTGTTTGTTCAGTACCTATCTTTATCATTGTTTGTTCTTTTATTTGGGAAAACATAGTCTTTTTTCAAAGAGCCTTTTGTCTTATGCCTTATGCCAACTGATCATGTTTATGTTTGATTCTGTGTGCTGAGTTTATGTCAAAGATGTTTTCAAACTTGTTAGATTAAATCAAATCACATCAGCCTTTGTTTCAAGTTTAGCTTTTGACACCATTTGGCCAAAATTCCTAGCATATGCATATTTGTTTGAGCCTAGCTTTTGAATTCATGTTTGGATAAAAGACCTAGGAACTCAACTTTTCCCTTTCCTAGTTTAGACCTTGTTTTGATCACTTTGACCTAGATGTTTAACATGCCAATTTTTGTTCAGATGCTTGACCTTTTGTGCATATGACATTTGACATTAGACATTTGATATTACACTATTTTATGCCAAGTCTTATCATAAATCATTTTGGATATACAACTCCACTTTCAGACCACATTGGAGATACAAATCCACCTTTTGACCAAGTTAGACTAAGCTTGAACCATTTGTCCTTTGGACATAGTTTTTCAAAATTTATAGAACTCTAAGCCTTTTAATTTTAGAGCTTTCATCATTTACATAGACACGTCTCGCTATACTTATGATGGAGTCACATACAATCTAACTTATGATAGAATGGCCACACAAAATCCCACTAGGAACCCCTATAGAGAAATATTTTCTAAGGAGTTTTATTATTTTCCCTATAATACTCCATATGGGGAACACAATCAAAATTCATAAAATCTAAATCAAAACCTAGATTGGTCTAAAGAGGCTTGTGAGGAGGACTTTGAAGACCTAATTATAGATAATGTTGTTTGGGATATGGATCTATACCCTCTTTTCAATAATCAGTACATGGAACATAGTCAAAAACTAGCTTATGAGCTAACTCAAAATTGGGATGATATGGTTTATGAGGAGGAATTAGATACTTTGGCTTGTGCAAGTAATTAGGATCCACCACATCATATCATTTCTATTCCAAGACCACAATGTCATACCATTCCCATACCATGACCTCATCCTTTGGTTTGTGCGAGCAACCAAGCTCCATAATGCCCAACCATTTATATACTAGGACCTCATCCTTTGGTTTGTGTGAGAAATCAAGCTCTACAATGCCCCTTCATCATTCTAGGACATAGTCCTTTGGCTTATATGAGCAATCATGCTCCACATCGCCCTATAGTTACTATATCAAGACTTTATCCTTTAACTCATGTGAGTGATCATGCTCCCCAAGGCCCTACCATTATCTAACTACAAGGCATTCCATCTAAACTTCAACCCATCCAATCATTCTAATACCAAACTACGTTCAAAACTAGTATCTTCCAACTCATTCGAAACCAAAGCCAAACAAACCAACCAATCTAAGATGTTTCTATTAAATCAACCATTTATGATAAGTCAACTATGATAAATTACCTATTAATCTTATACAATTTGTCAAGGAGTCTCACTCTGATAAGCTAATATTTATTGAGTCACTTATTAATGATTATAACTGCCTTTGGGTAAATCATTACCTTGACTAGGTGCCTATTTTTCAAAAGCCTCATATTGACAAGCTAGTCTTTGAGGAGTTGTCTCTTGACCTTTTTCCCATCCTAGAGGAATCTCACTTTGAAAAACCAATCTTTATGGAGCCCATCATGCCATTATAGGTTGTTACTTATCCAAAACCAAATATTCAATAAGACATCATTATAATAGAGTACCCATCAGATGAAGAATTAGAGTTAGAGTTAGGTTCTATTCTTAAATTGACATCAAATTTACTACTAAAATTTGAATCAACATCAGTCTCAACATCAAATTCAAAGTCCCTTGAGTTAGAATCAGATTCAAAAGAATAATATGTTCATGATTGTTACAACATTGGTTACACATGCCTTGTAGATCAATTTGAATACATTTGTGATCCTTCTCTAGTTTTTTTACATGAGTACTTCAGCTTTGACACAAGTTATCCTAATATCTTCTACAAGGATTGTGAAGCCTCTCCCCATTCTATTACCATTACACATGCCATTACCATCAACCAAAATAGCCATATCATTGACATTCCATCTCCCACCAGTGTCGATTAGGATCAATAGAATCACACTTTATTGAACTACATCCATGATGACATATCAGTTGAAGAAGAGAAAGGATGCCAAGACCACATTCATATAACAAAATAACACTCTCCTAGTGAAACCTTTTTAGAGGCATTAGGGGACAATCAAAATCAGAACTCAACATCTTCTAGTGAATTTTTTTCGAAAGTGCTAGAAGATAATCAAAGTTAAAAGTCAACATTCCTTAGTGGAACCTTCTCAAAGGCATTTTGGGATAATTAAGACAACTTCATTGTTGAAAACCTCTTTGAGGCACCAATAGCTGAGCACAAAAGTTATTCACTACTTGATGAAGATAAAATCAAAATAACTTCTAATCTACAACCTAATCAGATGGTAGCTACTCTCAAGATCAAACAATAGAAAAATATGATGGTCCTATCGAGAGAACAAGTCTTTGGCCCTCCACAACCAAAATTATGTCAAATCTGACATCAAAAATATTACGTGTGACTGAAAGTCTTGATCTTTATTTGTTTCCCCACCATTATACAATCCATTATCATCCACCATTCCATTTCACAAATAAACCTACCATCCATTATTTGTCTTTGTTTACCATCTATGGCCACACTTTCCTTTGTAGAAGCTACAAAGATACCTTTTCTCAATGCTTGAAGGAATCAAAATCAATGACCAATGAAGATCATAAAAGCATTCTTGACAAGAAAATCTACAATTAGTTCTTGACAGAACAATTATTTTGATGAGGTATGGGATAATAATTAACATGATCGAGTATTCTATTTGTATCATTTATTGATTAGGACGTACATCTCCATCTCAATAGGAAAAATATAATCATATGTCATTTACCACACCCAGGCCAAAAACATGTACCATGCCATTGTCATTGTTACATATCTTTTTTTCATTGTCACGTGTCTTACCATTCACCCCATCACTTGGGGGAAAACCCTCTTACCATTTTTATACATCCTATCATTCCATTCCTATCTAGACCAAAGCCTATTTTTAATCATCTTACCCAATCCTATTTTGATCTTGGTTCATTTGGTTCTTCCCACACCTTTTGTGAGAGGATTTTGATCAAGTTTCAACAATCAATCAAATCTGTGTTTACAATGACAGTCTATGAAAGTAGTGTGATAGTTGATCTGGTAAGATATCTTTCATCCTATTAAGTTTTTTTTTGTGACCCTAATTATAACTATCTATGGGCAAATTAGTATTTCACCAGTCTTGCTACTAATTATAACCACCTATGGGAAAATTAATATCATTGACCTATGCCATTGTATCCTAGTTATAACCACCTATGGGTAAACTAGGGGCAATACTTGTTTATTATGCATTACCACATCACCTTGCCATTACTGTTTTCATTTGATTGGCCATTTGTTGGATTTGAGAACTTGTTGGGACCTAATTTGTTTTTCCCTATCTTTTGTGTGGATGGAATTACTATGACTTGAGGTCATTTTAAGACTATGTGGGTCATGATCAATTCATGCTGAGGTCACCTCAATCCCCTTTTCCATATGCTCCAAATATTTTGTGAGCAACCTAAGCCAAATTCTCTCATCATTTTACTTGCAAGTATCTTGTCATTATCTAACGAGTTAAGATACCTCAAAATTCCAAAAAAATTCATAATATTTCAAAATCCAAAAATATTTGTCCTGTTTAAGCCTAATCAATTATCCTTGATCTAGCTTACTGGGGCATTGTCATTGTTAGGATGCTTTCTTTTGCTTTTGTTTTCAGGATTTCTATTTATTTGTTTATTTCAACTTATTTATTTGGTTTGTTTATTTGTTCACTTAATTGCTTATTTACTTTCAGCACTATTGCCTTGATTTGGTTTATGTATGTTCATTGGGTGATTCCTTGTCGCCACATACTTGAATCCATCTATATTCATATGTTAACATTACCATCATGGTTTTTATCATTAGTACATTATTTTTGAGTGTTTATTGGATATCGAGAGTCAATCTTTATGCATTTTTTGGCCTAGTCTCCATGGTTTTCTATCATGATGCCTACTATCACATGCTACAACAAATTTCAGCTTCAAGAAGGTCTACAATCAATGGAGTCACAAAAATTTCTCCTTGGCACCTTGGCAAATCCTTCCATCCCACCGTTGATCAAATTAACTCATTTGACCATTCTAGTTATATCATTGTTAATTAGGATGAGCATCTCCTCATTCACAGGTACAATTGAATCCTTATAATGATCAATATTATTACTCCATCCATCTCTTTCATCACTTTTTACTTGCTCATATTTAATCTATATTCCAAGTTATATCCTTGAGTTATGCTTGCTAATCAGCCCTATCTGGGGCACAATCATCTTTAGCCAATCCAGGTCCTCTTAATGATTATAACCACCTATAGGCAAATCATTATTTTGACTTTTATTCTTGATTATCACCACCTTTGGGAAAATCAACATCATTTTTACATCAATGCCTGTAAGCATTTTCTTATTTGGATTAATCTCAACCATGAATTAATTCCACCTTTCTTCGTATTTCTTTTCGAGGGACCGTCCATCAACAAATGTGATGGCCACTCCCTTGAGGGGGCATCATCATATGCTTCCCAAAACCTTTTGAAGCTTTGTTCTTCAACCATCATGTTCTTCTTGGCATAGAGGCCTTTTCTCATTATTTGAGAAGACATTGCTTTGCCTATGGTTTGAAATATCTTTCCAAACAAGGGTAAACTATAGACACCTAAATCTAGCCACCAATAACCTCTAACCAAGATTTTGGCTAATTTCCACTTAAAATACATAATTTGGCCTAAAAACACTAAATCACATTAAAAGATTTGAAACTGACATATTCAAATGCCAATTTTGGCCAGGTTATCCCTAAATGAGGTAATGCAATTTATAGGCCAACTAACTTTGATCAATTCATTTTGAGTCAAAAAACTAATTTTACACCTGGGTGCTCTAGATTGCTCTTTCCTATCAAATCTCTTGCACAAGACATGTGCCTTTGTTATTTTATATTGGTAACATCCTAAATGGGATAATGGATCCAATGCATCTGACATCACCTTCCAGTTCTAATTTAGTTGAATTTTGGACCAATAACAAGGCATTCTAATCAATTTGAGTAATTTGTGCATAAAGTGCTTAAACATGCTTAAGAGCTAATTAACCTAAATCAAGGCCTAATTAATAATTCCATGGAAACTTGTTGAATAATTTGTTTTGGAAATGAATATTGAATATCTACATCATTAGGTGACCTCATTTCTTGGGAAGACATCCCTAGACCATAAATGCCACAAATATCAGAATTCATGCCCTCCATGCCTCTTAATTGCTCCTCTATCCCAAATATTGATGAGCCTATTTATCAATTTTAATTCTAAAAATTGTATTAATTCTCAAGCACACATCTTCATCTCAGGATGGATAGTTCAGGTTGATTTTGATCAATTCTAAAAATCTATATAGAGAGGCCATGAACATCATTTTAAAGCTATTTTGGTGAAAAGTTATTATGCTCAAATATCTTCAAAATCTTGATAATGCAAAATTATAATGCACAAATGATTCTAAAATCTATTTCAATTAGTGTTACCATGCCAAATTGATTCCAAGCCAAGCCAAGCCACAAGCCAAAGGTACCAAAGAGAGATGGAGGTAGCCAAGCTTCTATTGCCAAGGACTTCATGAGGACAAGCTGAGAAAGCCACTACAACAAGTATTTTGGAGCATCTAATGAAGGTAAAATAAGGTTTATTTTGCATTTTAGTTGTGTGTTTTATTCATGTTTGTTAACTAATCTCTCCCGAGTGTCTAGGTCTAGAGATGTTATGCTAGTTAGTGTGTTTTTTTCATTTTCTTTTCATTTTGAAACTAACACCATACTAACCATCCTATCTTGAGTCAAATTCCTAGTTCACAATATCCTCATCTACAACAAAAATTGGGAAGACCATTTGAAGCATGTGAAATAGGGCTTTTAGTTCTAGAACAACATCATATTTATGCCAAACCTTCCAAATGTGTTTTTAGTGTCCAATACATGGAGTAATTGGGTCATATTATTTCATATGAAGGAGTGAAATTTGATTCTAAGAAAAACCTAGCGATGATGGAGTGGCAGGTTCCCAAGACCCTCAAGAACCTCTAAAGATTTCTAGGGATAATTGGTTACTATCACAGGTTTGACAAAAATTATGGTAGCATTGTAGCCCGACTCACCTCTTTGATGAATAAAGACTCATTTTAGTGGAATGATTTAGTTACCAAGACATTTTAACAATTGAAAATGGCTATGTGCACAACTCTAGTTTTGGCTACTCCTAATTTTTTTTAAAAAAATATTGTGATGTGTGACGCATCAAGATATGGCATGGGGGATATAATCATGTAATAAGGCAGACCACTTGCATTTAAAAATTACCAATTGAAGGGGGAAAATAGGCTTAAACCAATATATGAGAAATATATGATGGATATTCTACATGTAGTGAAATAATGGGAACCTTATCTGATAGGTCATCACTTTTAGGTAAAGACTATTCATGATAACCTCAATTTTTTTTGGAACAATGATTATCATCTAAAGAAGAACAAAAATGGGTGAATAAAATTTTAGGCTATGATTTTTAAATAGTGTATAAGAAAGGAAAATAGATTATAGTGGAAGATGCCCTCTCTTGGTGGGATGAATCAGTTGAGGCATTATTATGCACCATGACCATGTGACAGGGAGATTGACTAGAGGAAGCAAGATCATAATGGGAGAATGAAACTAATACCAAGGATTTGATTCAAAATCTTCAATGGGGCTCTAAAAAATCTAAAAAAATTACATGGAATGGGAACACATTATAGTATAAAGATATATTATACCTTTGTAAGTGTT
Source organism: Torreya grandis (assembly GCA_037957365.1). Lineage (NCBI taxonomy): Eukaryota > Viridiplantae > Streptophyta > Pinopsida > Cupressales > Taxaceae > Torreya > Torreya grandis. The sequence goes on from JARHVA010000484.1 coordinate 4,377,471, forward strand.
CCCTCCTCAAACTTAAAATTCTTTAGGAAATTCATGCCTCTCCACTTGGAGGTCACTCCAAATTTTTGAAAACATATCATATAATCAATCAATATTTATTTTAGGAAGGACTCAAAAGGGATATTTAGAAATATGTGGTTGAATGCGTGGTATGTCAATAAAACAAAGGTGAGACCATGAAGACCCCAGGTCTTTTATAGCCTTTATCCATACTTAACCAACATTGGAAAGAGGTTTCCATGGATTTCATTACCAAGTTACAATGGTCTTAGGGTAAAAATGTTATCATGGTAGTTGTGGATCGACTCACCAAGTATGCTCATTTTTAATCCTTATCACAACCATCTATTATAAGTATAATAGTTTCTAATTTTCTCAATAAAATTCAAAAAATATAGGTACTCTAAAGATCATTGTAAGTGAACAAGATCCCATATTTATTAGTAATTTTTGGATTGAATTATTTGCATGTTTGGATACCTAGTTGGCTCATAGCTCATCCTATCATCCTCAATCTAATGGAAAAACATAGGTAGTCAACAAATGTCTCAAAGGGTATGTTATTTATTTTGTTTTTGACAAATAAGATAAATGGGTTTATTAGCTTCCACTTGTTGAATGGTGGTATAACACTTCTTTTCACACTTCTTCCAAGATGTCTCCCTTTATGGCATTGTATGGGTATCACCCTCCATCCATCACTTGAACTTGACAATGCATCCTAAGGTTTGAGATGTGGAGGAACACATTCACCATCAACAAGAGGTGCTAGTCAGTTTGCAAGAGAATTTAATAATGACATAAAATCGAATGAAGCAATAAGTAGATCAACACCACAGTGAGTGGAATTTTGACATAGTTGATTGGGTATTTATGTGTTTGCAACCATATAAGTAAATGTATCTGATGCAACAAAAAAATGATAACAAGATATCACCTAAGTATTATGGCCCTTGCCAAATCTTGTATAAAATTGGTAGTGTGTCTTACAAGCTGGAATTACCCCTAGCCACTTGCATACATCTAGTATTTCATGTATCTTTCCTAAAGAAAGTAATTAGACATAGAGTTTCCACTTAGAATGAGTTACCTGAATTAGATGAAGAAGGCTGAGTCATTCTAGACCTTGAAGAGATCCTTCACATGCACACTAATTAACTATAGACTAGAGCCATTAAGTAGTATTTAATCAAATGAAAGAACCTACATTTTGAAGATGCAACACGGGAGGATGAAACATTCCTACAACAACATCCTAGTTTGATTCAATGTTAAGAAAAACATTGTTTAAAAAAGGAGGGGAATGCTACGCCCTTAACCTATAGTGTGTCTAGGGATATGTGTGGCCAACTCGTGGATTACACACCTTCATATTATCTTATTGTATTTCTTGATGTTCTTAATATGATCAACCTATTAAATATCCATGGCTAAGTATAATATATATAGGAGGTAGTGATTAGTCATTTAGCATCATATTGTGAATTTTATTCTTAATACATTGTTATGGAGGTTTCCCCCTCGAAGTGGCTCAGTCATAATATTCAAGTATTTTGTTCTTTCACCAATTATTATTTTGGATATACTTATTCTACTCTTAATTATGTGATATATAATTCTATTATTGTGAATCATCTAAGTAATTTCCTTACACATTGCTTTTCATTATTGATGCATTGTTGAATTTAGTGGAAAAATGGTAAGTATTAATAGCTTTGAATTAACTGTTAAGTTTGAATATGTTGATTCTCTTGGTCTAAGCTTCCTCTTACAAGTGTTTTAAACCAACAAAGGCCCTTTGAATTGGAACATATCATAATGTCCAACTAAGGGAGATTAGTATACCATGACCCTATAGATATAGACTTTAGAGAGGTAAAAAAAAAGAGATTGGGTAGAATCCCTACACAACTTGCATGTTGGTGTGTTTGTGTTAAACCACGCATCAATAGGTTAGATAATTATCCTTGCAACTAATTTATTTCACACTATGTTAAATTTATGTAAGCTATGATTGTATGAAATAACCTAAAAAACATAGACACATAAAAAAATAGAGGATCGTTATCTATTGGGATAAGTCTATAGCTGGCAAACAAGAGTATCATGTATCATTGTCATCTACTATAATTTTACCATGTTAGAATATGTGTTGGATCTAAAAATATGGGTTTATTCACCTATGGTTATGTGATCTATTTCTATGCAGAGATCTAGTTGATGCATGGAAGACTTGTAAAATCAAAACCCTAGTCCTACACAAGCACGCAAAAGAGATCAAATTTAAAAGGGGAAAAATGGGGGATGTAGGAATGGTAAAGCTAGATTAATAAAACCACTTATTGACTGAGTGTTTCCTATTGTTGTCTATAGATTTCATTAGCCTATGACATTTAGGAGATAATATTTTAATTATATTTAAAATCAAGTCAAAAGGAAAAAAATTTTAGAGAAAAAAAGACAATTAAATAATTAGATAGTTTTCCCTAAAAACTATTAGAGTTGGGCATCTACAGAGCATGAGTTAGATTCTAATGCCTACTTTGTATTCATCAAAACTCAATAACTACCAAGTAGTCATTGGAATTTGATAGCTGCTAAATAATAGTTAGACTCTAATGACTTGTTGGTAGTCATTAGACTCTCATGGCTACTTTGTAGTTGTTAGACTCTAATAATACTATGTTGCAATCAGACTTTGAGGGCTATAAAACAACCCTCACAGTCTAATTCAAACCTCATTAATGAGGACCATTACCTACACATGCTAGGGTATTTTGATCCTTGCTATTTAATCGAACCTCCCTATTTTATTTTTACATTTTTATTTTTCACTCTGTGTTTGTATTTTTCCAGCCTAAGTCAAAATTTCCCAATTTCACTTGCTTGAAGGTTGTTATTCTTAGGATTTTTAATGTGGGCACTTTATTTACTTATTTGGAGTCTAGGAGTGTTTTATGGTGGGTTTTTATTGTAGGTTATTTCTTCTCTTCATTGTTCCTATAGTTACTCTTCTTCCTTGCATCCATTTTTTTACCATCAAAGTTTTTTCCCTACTTAATGTCTTTTAAACCCTAATGCCATAATTTCAATCCTACCTAGAAGTCCACTAACACCAATGCTAGAGATGAGAACCTACCTAATAGGTACCTAAACTCAACACTTGAGTTGAGACTCTACCTAGCAGTCCCCTAACCTCGATGATGGAGTTGAAACCCTACCTAATAGTCCCTTAACCTTGATAATGAAGTTTTAGACCTACCCCACAGCCCATTACTCCCAATACATCAAAATTTGATGTCTATCTAGTAACCCTATATCTCCAACATCATACTTTTATGAATGACTAATAATTGCCTACTTTTTCCTATCCTTTCTTTGCCTCTCCCTTTTCCTTACATGGTAGATGTCTAAGACACCCAAGAAAGGTGGAAAAGATAAGGTGGGTGAGATGAAATAATTCTAGGGGTTTACTCCTTCAAACATTGATTCTAATATGGACTAGGTAATGGATAAAAAATTGGTGTATGTTGGTATGGGTGACATTTGGACAGGGTGAACACATCCTTAAAAAATGATTGGACATAGAGTATCTATGACAATAGATTACCTCAGGCTGCTATTTTTCTAAGTTTAATGCAAAGTCCAAAGTTGGTCATGATGATGGCAAGTCATTATAACAAATAAAATAAGGAAGTTAGAAATAATCTTACTTTGGTGAATATATCAACAATTTAATTCATGTTTTGAGTTTTAGAGGTGGAATACACCAAGGCATAAAAATACCCCTCTCTACAATCATCAAGGTTTTCTATCGAAGTTGTAGTCTCTTAGTGTAGTTGATAGACTTTTTAAGCTTTCCCATGATCATCAGAGTTCTTCCCATTGGAAGTAGTCATCCCATATACAATCATAATTAGGGATTGCATAAGCAATTAAAAGTCCTAATGTTAGGATTATGGATTGTTGGTGTAGTCAAAAGTCTTAATATCAAAATTTTGAACTACGCATGTAGTTGTAAGTCCTAATACATCATATTTATAGACTACGACTGTAGTCAAAAGTCTTGATACATCAAGATTTTAGTCAACTAATGTAGATGAGAGGTTTGATGTTGGGGATGATGGATATACATGTAGTCAAAGGCTTTGATGTATAGATTAAGGGTTATATAAGATGTCAAAAACTCTATTGGTAATGAGGACTGCTATTGCAAGTGATCATTCTGGCAGGTGCAAAGGGTTGTGAAATTTTTGCTAAACCATGAAAAACTAGATTTGGTACAGCTAGAGGAAATCCACCAAAGACCCACTAAGGATATCAATAAACCTATAAAAATATTTTCCCTTAGAGAATCTAAATGTATAGATTTTTACAAAATAACCAAAAAAAAAACAAACTAGGTCATGTTTACAATCGATTCTATGGTTTTGACACCTTATGAATTTGATGGTGTAAGTTATTTTTATTAAAAACCTACCAGATTAAATATGAAAAACAAAATACACCTTTTTTTTGTTCTTTTTTTGAATTTGGATTAGTAGCGGACCCCAAAAGAAGAGTAAAATACAAGAAAGTATGTAAATAGCTAGTTTAACAAATGTCAAATCTATGACATGTAAGATGAAACTCAATATTTCACAACATGAACATTGACATTAATCTAACATAAAAGTTTTGATACCATGTTGGAGTGGGCCATAATCAAGGATCAATCTGGATAGGATTGAATGCATGAAGAAATTACTTGTGTAGTAGTGAAATCAAACATGATCCAGAAAAAAAACTTTGAAATAACAATCCTATATCAATTATCATTAGCATTATTAGCCATAAAATATTTAGGAAGGTAAATTATAAAGGTGAAATATAAAAATGTCCTTGAATCCTAATGAATGTGGGATTATCTTTCAAAATGAACCAAAAAGACACCTAAGCAATATAAACAACATGTGCAGGAAAAAACCATTAAATGGGATAAAAACCTACATTAGAAAACTTGGGGATGATGATATCAATTTTTTTTAAGGATTCTAGATCATGAGGCATTCATGGAAATTAATCCAGAGACATCTCAACAATTCCATAAGGAGAACAAGGATGACTATGTCAGATCTCTAAATATACATGGGCTTGTTAAATCTAAATCATCCATAGCCAGATTCATTAAGGTGTTTTCCTGCTAGGATTTAAAGTTATAAATTGGTGATATTATCACTCTCCTCAATAAAATGGTAGGAAATCCCATAGAAAAATATTACCAAGAGTGGATGTTCTAATACATCCAAATCATACATGCTAATAAGTAGTATATCAATTAGGTTGAGTTCATTAACAACTCAATTCATAATCGATTGTGTGAGGTTGTTACCACTTACAATTTATAGATGATTTCATACATGGTTTATGCAGTTATAGGAAAGAGCTTCTATAGTGAACTAACTACCATTGGCCAAATTTATACCTCTTGTATCTATGAATACTATCCATAATTAACATTGAAAGAGAGTGCCAAACATTTTCAAAGGGTCAATGATGCATTCATTTAATATATAATTTAGATGTTTTAAAATTAACCATAAAATATATGTTTTTATGTTGTTTCTACCTTAAATATAACAAAAGGGGTGGATGGTTCATATAGTTTCCCACCTTTTCCTACATTAGGGTTTGTGTGTGTGAAACAGTCCCATATATGCTTCTCAAGTTTGTTGATGACAAATGGGCACTCATGAAAATAGTGCAACAACTAATGGAGATGCACAAGTTCTTGGTTACTAAGCATAAGTTTATTGGGGTCCACTTACTTTTGAATATTGGTAGGTACACTTATGCCACATTACATAAATCTAAATCTATTGAATCAGATATGACTAATTTTATCTTTAGACCATTTCATAGTCATCCCTTATTTAATGCAAGGGGAATAATAGAGGGAATTATGGGTGGTTCATTCAAGCATGTTCCCTATTATGAATTTTTTTTATGGACCATGATGATGAAAGATAAGTTAAGCTTATTGATTATTCTAGATTCACACTAAAATAGGTAATTAGGTTCAACATAGTCTACATCCTTGAGGACATAGACCTATAAGATGATGGAGAGATCATAGATCATTACTATTTTAAGGATAATATAAAGATGAATTCTTTGCCTATGGTTGAATGTAACCATCATGAATCAACATCCTTGGAGGATTAGACCTAAAGGGAATTTAACATGACTATTTCATGGGTCCAGACTAAAGGGGTAGATGTAAAAAATGTTAAAATTCCCCCATCCTTGAGAGATATAGATATATCACATTATGAGTTGGTATAATATAAGGGGAAAAACCTCAAAGCATCTTCTAGTGCCACAGTTGACCTGATAATTCTTGAGGAGGAGATATAACCAAAGGAACCTTCACCTCATCTAAAAAAAGGGCCTTTAAAATTCAAGATGAATAAGTCAACTGGTGCTAAAAGTACTCTTGGAATATCAATTATGTTGAGTGAGACACCTTAAACTATAGTTAATTCCCAAGGATTAGTGAATAACACCACATTATAGTTTATGACAATAGATCCTCCCTTATTGGTTCCTAAGGATTCTCCCTTAATAGTGGCAACTCCTCCTTCTATTTAAATATAAGAAGTTCCTTCTCAGGCTATATCCAAATAAGTAATTGAATCCATCCCAAGAGAAGTGGAATATCTTCTAGAGACACATGAATATTTTCCTAAAGTGGTGGAGCTCCCACCTATCATCCAAGAAAAGGATCTAGATATACTAAAGGTAGAGGAAGGAAAGGTCATACCTCTACCATAAATAGAAATAGAGATGGAATCTATAACAAATATGGCTCTTATGGTTCAAGATCAGACATAAGTAGAACCATCATCTTTTCAATAGGCCACTAATACGAAGTACCCCAATGTTTGAATGAAGTGGTAAGAAAGAGAAAGAAGATAGTTCCATTATTGGAGATTGACTTTAGTACTCTCACTAAATCAACTCCTCGAGCTTCGAAAAAACCTAAGATGGTTTATCTTATAGTTAGAAATGAATAAGGGGAGAGGCATGCTAAATTTTTTGTTCCCCCTCTAAAAAAATATAAGAATTAAGTCACAATTGGAGATTACCAAGTTTCATGAGTACACCTAGGTAAGTTTACTCATTAATGGATAAAATATTATGTTAAAATGGTTATTGGATCCTTAATTGAGAAATTTGACCAAGACAAGGAAACAAAAGATCAATTAAAGGAAAAAGTAGAGTAGTTTACATCAGTGATCCATAAATTGTTCAGATTGGTTCATCCTTAGATCTAAGATTATGCATTAGATGGCAAGACTCTAAGGATGGTTGAGAAATAGGAAACATGGGAATATCCTTTGAGGAGTGGTTATAGAAACGCCTTGAACAAGAAAACAAGTCAATAGCCTCAGCCATATTAGTTTACACATAAATGAATGAATAATTCCAATATGATTAAAAAAATAAGCTTTCTGTAGGAAAGAGCTCAACAAGTTAAAGTGGTGGTTACCCAAGTTGAGAAATCTTTCAAAGGATTATGATGTCCTTTTTAATGGAGTACTAATTAAATAAATCCAAGGGGATCAGGTTGAATTCTTAATAGCAACTAGATTTAGGATCCAAATTATAAAAGGATCTTTGAGAAAATTTAAAGAATCATGAGCCTTATTTGTTGATACTACATGTGACATTAAATAATCAATTTAAAAACTTCCATGCTTATTACTTGGATATGAAAAAAAAGTGGTTTCAGTAGAAGTCATATAGGAAGAATTTAAGCAATTGATACAACATGAAACTAAATATGCTTCTTCTTTAGCTTCAAAAAAATTGAGAACTTCATGTTGTATCAAAATAATTTTGATAAGCTTGATAAGGATTTGAAGAAGTTACAAAAAATTCCTCAGCAAATGATAAATTTGTAAGTTGAGGCTAAATTTGCATATCAAAATTTTGATGGTCCAGATCATGATAAATTTGAAGAGGCATTGTATAAATTTGATAATTATAGGAAGAAAACTTAGAAGACAAATCAGAAAGAGGTCTTCATGATCTATGATGAAAAATAAGAATAACATGTAGATGTGGAGACATCCTAATTTGTATCCCAGTGGTGTACTTTGGTGTAAAATTTTTTATAGTTAAAAAATTACATTTTGGCTTAGGTGTTTGCATAGTCTCATGTGAAATTTGACTAAATACGCCTCAAAAAGTGCAACTATATCTATTTTTAGAGTTTGTTTTTCTAGTTTTAAGGGGTTGATTTTTATATAAATAAAGGCTTGCATGCCTCTCTAGAGGTTATCAATTTTGTAATATTTCACAAAAAAATAACTTTTGGAAAGAAGAAAGAAAGAAATAACTTTAGATATTTCTAGAAATCAATAAAACTAAGTTGTTGTAGGACTTTGTGTTTGTTCTTAGTTGTAAATGGATGCTCTTATATTCATTTATTCATGCTATTAATATATTTCTCTTCTTAATGGAGGATATTAGTTGATGGTAAAATTATTTTGAATTAATGAATGTGATATTTAGGTGAAATCTACCTTTTCTCACCTATTCATGTCCTTTCTTTTTCCTCTTAGTTAACTCTTTCTATCTTATCTTCCCTACTCTTCTTATCATATTTATTTTCTATATACATGCAAAACCCCCAAAGAATTTATTATGCATATTTATAAATAAGCTAGGTTTGTTTTTTTAATTTTTTTGAAAAAAGGTAGCTTTGCCTACTAATAAAAGAGGGAATCTATCAAATTATACTATTTACTGCAGTGTATGCATTGGAGTGTTTAACACTTTTTACAGCCAATAAGTTTTGGCACCCATCATGGGGAAAATTTTATGATTTTCCATGTAACCCACAAATATTCATGAGATCTATTTGCTCTTTCATTATGGCAGAAAGATGTTTTTACCAGATCTAGGAAAGCTAAAGGAATGTTTGATCCTTTCTTTGACCTACGACAATGACCTAATTTTCAATTGAATCTTGAAAATAAAATAAGGGTACAACAATGACAAGTCCAAATGCAAATAATCCACAAGGAGGTACCTTAGTGATTCAAACTCTTTTACTTTCCAAAACTGTTATACCTCAAAAAATAGTTTTTTGAAGAATGCCTATGCCATGGGGAAATGCCATCTGACCACTATCTCTCAGACAATTACATGAGCTACTTAGAGGTTTATGTAAGAGCTTCCCTAAGTTTAATAGTGATAGGAAACAACACCTAGATGAACACATTGCTGCATTAGTTGGTTCACGTGAAATTTTAGGAGTTGAACATGAAGATGTATCTATAAGACTATTCATGGAAACCCTTACAAATGGAAACACTGTTTGGTTTTATCATCTTGATGAATTTTCCATTACCAACTAGAACACTATGAAGACTAAGTTTGAGGGTAATTTAAAAATAGCTGAGAAGTCACATGCATTACTCTCTCAACTGACTAAAATGAAAAAATATTATTATGAACCCATGCTTGCCTTTATCACCAAACTCAATAAGTTATTGAATAAAAATTCTCAATTAACCAAACCCATAAAAGAAAACTAAAAATATTTATTTATCCATGCTCAACTATCACAAGTTGGTTTCCTCTTGAGGATAAAAATATTGCCTAATCTAGAACAAATGTAAATATTTACTACTAGAATCAAGGATGATATGGTTATGGTTGGGAAGCTACGAAGGGATTCTTCAAAATCTAGGAGCCAAGATTTAAATCATGTGTCTACCAAATAATTGATCCAAAAATTAGCAAATAATATTATTTCTTTAAAAAAGAAGTTACCTCAAAGGCAGTTGTCATCATCATATAAATAGATCCTGACAAGGAATTATGTACCTAATAATAACCAGCCAAGGTTACCAACTCCTCAACAAAAGTTGGCTATTGAGGCTCCTTTAGTCAATGCGATTTTGGAAATAGATGAAATTTATGTTTATTATGAGAGCAAACTTGAAATAGAAGACCCAAGTTTTTTATGATTATGAAATTGAATAACCTTGTAATGACTCTAGTAATGCTTTCTTGGAATATTACTGTGAAGAGGATGACTATGAAGATGTAGTTGGACATATGAATGGTCAATCCTATGCGATGTTTGTAATATCTCAAAGCTTGAATGAAGATGCCAAAAATAATCATGAGACTAACAAAGTGAACCAAGTGAGAATATTATGAGTAAATTTTCTCTGAAGGTGTCTCCTATGCCTAAAATCCATCCTAGAGGATATCCCCTACCACCTCAAATAAAGACAAAACTGCCAAAAGCTAAAGTAGTCATTTCATCTCATGCTCATAATTCACAAAGTCAAAAGACCGGTTCAAATTTGAAAAATATTATGGTCTCAACATCTATGAGCCTTGAGCCACATATTTTTCACACATTCCCTCATTTGACATATTAGACCATGTTGAGCAATTATATTATTGATATTGGATCTTCAAATAATCTCATGTTAGCCAAAGTTAATCATGCTTTATGTCTTACCTATATGAAAAATTTTGGTTGATGTTTTCCCATGGATTCAAAATAAGTCCCATTAGTTTGATAGATAAAGGATGCACTAATTTATCTAGCTTTATTCCCATAGAAAAATGATTAAAATGATGGTCTTCATGATAGACATTCCAGCCACATATGGTATGTTGTTAGGAAAGAGTTTTTTCAAGGAATTGAGAGGTGAAATCTAGATGGAATTATCTCATGCCACTATTTTAGTCAATGGTATCAAATATAAGTTAGAACCCAAATAAAAGGCTAAGCTTAATTGATATTATTTATGAAGATGCAAGTTTGACTACATGATGATGTCTGAAACAAAAATAGATATGTCTTAATTAGTGGAGAGTAATTCTAATGATGTTTGGTTTCTTGAATTTGATGGAAGTTATTCTTTAGTTGGTGGTGGAGAAGGTGTCATTATTATTTCACCAAGCAAGGAAGTTTTTCCTTTTTAATTCAAGTTAAAATTTAAATGCACTAATAACACTATAAATTATGAATCCATGCTTCATGGATTACATATAACTAAATAAATGTGAATCTAAAACTTGAAAACACAAGGGTATGCTGAGATTATCATGAGGTGGGTTATAAATCAATATTAGGTGAAGAATGAGCACTTAAGGCATTACATGAATAGAGTTTGGGATTGTATTGAGGTGTTTGATGCTTTTTTTATTGTGTCTATTGTAAGAAAAAACAACATCAATGTTGATGCCCTTATCGTTTAAGCATCACTTATGATTCATACCCCTAAGATTGAACAAGCTAATTACACCATTAAGATCATGTCTATGCTAAGCATGCTTGATAATGCTAATCATTGGTGGGTTTTTAATAGTGATAAGTAGATAATTTACGTTTTGAAAAAGGCATATAACTTAAAGAATCTATATTTTGAAGGTGGCACTTCTTCTTACAAGGAATCACATGCATAAAATAATGAGAACTAGGATAATAAAACCTCTTCCATCAAAGTAGTTAAAGGACCAGAGAACTTGAATACTATTGAACATGAAGAGATAATTTAAATAAAAGGCAATATAATTTTGAAAGTTTTGGTTTCCCTTGAGGCTTGTTTGACAGCCATGATAGGTTCATAAAAGGAAAATTTAACATCAATTTTTAGATTCTTATGAATATGGATAGGTGAATATTGGTACTTTTGATGAACCTAGATACATCAATATCAAGAAATGTTGTTCTAAAGAGGAAAGGGGTAGGTTCATAAATATATTTAAGATATATGTGTTTACTTGGAGTTATGATGATCTAAAACCTTTTAGGTCTAAAGAAATGAAACACAACATTTGATTGAAACTATATACATTACCTTATCATCAGAAGTAAAGCCACTATAACCAAAATATTGATTCAACCATCCATGCTAAAATTCAAAATTTGTTTGATGCATGTATTGTTTTCCCTATTCATCACTCTACTTGGGTTGCTAGCATTCTACCAGTTCACAAGAAGAATGGATTAATTTGTATCTACATTGATTTCAGGAATCTAAATTAGGTGTCTATAAAGAATAACTATCCTTTGCCTATATGGATAATATTTCTCAAGTTGTTATAGGATCAAATATGCTTTCTATGCTTGATGGATTCTAAGAGGTATAACTAGGTTGAAGTTTCAATTGAAGATCAACATAAGATGACATTTACGATACCTTGGGGAACCTTCACCTATAAGAGAATGTTGTTTAGACTCATTAACATTGGAGATAATTTTCAAATTGTGATGGAATTAGTGTTCCATGATCTTAAGAATATAATTACAGTGGTTTAATTAGATTATCTCATAGTTTTTTTTATAAAATATGTGAAGATCATTATGATCATCTTATAAGGGTATTGTATAAATGTTAGACTCATGACATTTCCTTAAACCCCAAGGAGTCTATTTTTAAAGTGATTAAAAGGAAGCTTATCAATCACATTGTGTCTAAATAAGGGATGAATATTAGTCCTAAAAGGGTTTGGTCCATTCAATATCTTGCCCTTCCCACCAATAAATAAGGTGTGCAATCCTTTTTCACTAAGGTAAATTTCTTGAGGAGAATTATGCCTAACTTTATAGAGATTACTAAGCATATTGTTGATATGATGAGAAGTAAGGCTAATTTTAAGTAGATTAAGGAAGGATAAGAATGTGTTGAAATAATAAATAGTTCCATTTCAAGAGTGCCAACTCTAGTATGTCCTAATTTTAATAAATATTTTATTATTTATTGTTATACATCATAACATACTTTGTCAGTAATTTTGGTACAAAAGAATGATGAAGGTGTTGAGTAACCTATAGCCTTCACAAGTTGTGATTTTAAAATCATGATATCAAGTAATCCCTAATTGAAAAACATGCTTCTTTAGCAGACAAGGCCATAAAACAACTAAGGCATTACATTCTTAATTTGCATGTTATTGTCATGGTTCTCAATTCAAATGTAAAATCCATATTAATGTAATAAGAGCTTGGTTAGAAATGAGGAAGATGAATAGAAAAGGTTAAATAATTTGATTTGGATATAAAACCCACAAAGATAGCCTGAGGTTGTGGTTTGTGTCATCTAATTACTAAGAATAATCCTGATGCCACCACTAATGACGCTTAAGAGTAGGATTCATCAGAAGAGGTACCTATGGTTATTTTTGTTGTCATTATAGGTGAATTTCTATTCAAATGTAACTTAATTTTTCACATATTCATAATATCCCAAAGGATTAAGTTCCAAAAAAATAACAATAAAATTGAGAGCTACGAGATATGTCATATGGGATAATACTCTCTTTAAGAGAGGTATTGATGACATGTTCTTGAGGTGCATTGATAAGGAACAACAAAAGAGATTGTTGGAGGATTTTCATAAAACATTGTGTGGTGGTAATTTTTTATCACCCATCATAACACAAAATATTCATAGGTCTAACTATTATTGGCCCACTCTTTTCAAATATACTCAAGACTAGGTATCTAAATGCGAAGCTTGTCAACAATTTGTAGGAAGGCCAAAGCTTACAACTTTCCCTTTGAAATTGACATAATTGAGGGAGATTTTTAGTAGTGGGGTATTGATTTCATAGGTGTGATAAATACTCATTATAGTGCTAGCCACACCCATGTCCTCATTGCAACACATTATTTCACAAAGTAGGTTAGGTTATTCTAGTTAAACAAACTACTTTTGAAGTAGTGTGCAATTTCATTAAGGAGAATATATTGGTTAGGTATGGTGTTCCTTAGAAGATAGTAACTGAAAATACCTCAAACTTTTATTATTATAACCTTGTTGCTTTTTGTTACAGTTATGGGATTTCCTTATCCCATACTTTAGATTACTACCCTCAGGGTAATGGTCAAACATAATTAATCAACAAGAATCTAGTCACAATTATCCATGAGCTTATGGATAAGAACAAAAAAAATTAGCATAAAAAATTATATGATTCACTTTGGGATGATCGCATCAGTCTCAAGAGGGTTATTGGCATGTCTCTATTTTAATTAATGTATGACACCAATGTAACTCTACCTATCACATTATAATTTCTAGTTATTCAATTGGCCAAGGCGGTCAAATATTAGAACTTTAAGGATTATTTGGATAAGTGGATCTCATACTTGAATAAGATGAAAGAGGAAAGGTATGTATTAATTTATATCATTACTTAACATCAATAGAAGGTGAAAGACTTTTTTGACAAAAATACTAGGCATAAGGATTCCAAATTAGTGATCTTGTCCTTTTTTGGGGTAAAAGGCTTAAACCCAAAGGGTCATAATGGAAATTATGATTATTTATGTAAAGTTCCATTCAATATTCATCACTTCTATAGAAACAATGCATACTATTTGGCCTACCTATATGTCACTCATCTCTCGCTTCATTATAGTGAGTAATATCTAAAGTTGTTTATGCTATACCCCTAACATATTACATGTATTAGGATAAGAATAGACAAATTGTGACTTACTTGTTCCTCTTTGATGTCATTTAACATTTATCTATGCATTAATTTGGTTAGTAGGTTGGCCTATGGAGTAACCATGGCCTAGGTAGACTAGAAATAGGAGGTTGTGGGTGGTTGTTTATCATCATATTGGGAATTCTACTCTTATTGAAGCTTGTGAAGGTTGCCCCCTCAAAGTGGATTGTCTTTTATTAATATATTATGATATATTTTAATCATATTGTAATTTATTTATGTTATTCTACTTTATTGTTGAAGTAATTTCATTATAAGTGGTATTAGAGCTACGATTTGGGCAATCTTGTGGGTGAAACCCTAATTTTAGAGATTTTCTTATGTATTTCAATATGATGTGAATTTTCTTGAATTTTTTGTACTAAATTTGGATAATTAGTCAAGGACATCATAAAACAAAAATTAGCATTTGGAGGTTAGTTTTGTGTGAGTTATTTTGATTTTAATGTTTTTCATAAATTCACTCTATAATGCACAATTCAACGAATTTTATGAGTTATTTACATTTTTGGAAAGCTTAGAAAAATATATCTAGGGTATGTTCTTTGTATTTTATGATTTGAGGCTGACATGAGTATAAAAGTGCTTGGTCAAAGTTGGGTCAAAAGTGCCAATCAAGATCAACATTGTCGAGCCCTTTTATGGTAGGATAAAAAACTAGGGGCCAAGGAAATGGTGCCAAAAATCCAAGTAAAAATAATCATAAGGAAGATATAGATTCATAATGGGGCATTATCAGATCATTTATACCAAGGTTCTATGATATAGATCACAAAGTGAGCCAGATTGAATATATTATGTAAGGCATTCAAAGTGAAATGTAAGGAATATAATTTGAGATGAAATATGTACAATCTAGTTTGGCAAATATCATGATGGATTACAAAATAATCATCCAAATCATCTAGATATCACTATTACACAACCCCACCATGGTGGATCTCCCACCATCCTAATTTTAATCTAGGTACCTTGACACAAAGGAACCTATTACCAAAGGTAGATATGCATAAATTTTATGGAAAGGATCCACTCAAATGGATTAACCAAATGGAGATTTTTTTGATTTGATTTAGATCCCATGTGGATAAAAGGTTATCATGTCATCCTTGTATCTAGAACCTAAACAATTCATTTGGTATTGATGGTTGTGTGCTCAAAATAAAAAGATGACTCTTAGTGTCACCTAGCCAATTTTTATAGAGGAATTACAATCACACTGTAGTAATAGTGTGATAGAGAATTACTTCAGCCAACTAGAAAATTTACAATATATTGGATCAGTTAAAGATTATATTCATCATTTTTAGAACCTTTCTTTACATGTGGAGACAATTTTTGATGAGAACATGAATAACCTATTTTTAGGTGGCCTTATAGACCACATTCAACATGAGATAAGCATGTTTAATCCACTTAAGGTTTCTAATTCTATTATCATGGAACACAAGGTAGAGGGATTATTCATAGCCAATAAGAATCAACCATTCAATTACTTTAGAAA
Organism: Torreya grandis; assembly: GCA_037957365.1. Classification (NCBI taxonomy): domain Eukaryota; kingdom Viridiplantae; phylum Streptophyta; class Pinopsida; order Cupressales; family Taxaceae; genus Torreya; species Torreya grandis. The sequence goes on from JARHVA010000484.1 coordinate 4,393,510, forward strand.
TTGTAATATATTGACACCATCATTTCCTTTACCTACCAAATTTATCCCTTAGTAAATTGAAGAGAAGCATGCAAAAGGATTATGTTTTGTATGTGAAAACAAGTGGAGCAAAGGAAATAGATGTGATGAGAATAATCTATTCTACATTGAAGGATCCAATGAAGATGATGAAGAGGATGTTACCTCCAATGATGAGGAAGAGATAAAGGAGGTACCTAAAGATTCCCAACCTACAATCTCTTATCATGAACTTTTGGGTATTATCACTCCTCAAACACTTAAGGTGGTGGGTTTCCTCAAGAAACAAAAGGTGCAATGTTGATTGACTCAAGGACCACACATAACTTTATCAACCATAAGTTGGCCACTCAATTGAATTGTTTCATTTACCTAGCACCATAATTTTAGGTCATGATTGAAGATAGTGGCATAATTAATTATTTAGGGAAATGCCATAGTATTAAGCTTGCTATGGGTGAGCACAATCTAGATTATTATATGTTTGTTATTCCCATGGGTGGTGCATACCTTGTTTTAAGAGTCCAATGGCTCACAACCTTAAGTACAATTGAGATGAAATTCCAAGAATTATTCATGTACTTTCATTCTAAAGGAAGGAAAATTAAACTACATGGATTACAGGAAAAATATCCATAGTTGGTTAGTTCACATCAAATGATAAAGATGCTAAAAAAGGGGGCATAGGATTTATAACATGATTATGTTCCATATAAGCTCAACCCACAAAGCCATTTACACATCATAATCTATAAATGATTCTTGATGACCACCCGTCTATTTTTGAGGCCATGCCAAAAGGACTACCACCAAAAAGAGAACATGATCATGCCATACAACTACTTCTAGGGAGTCAATGATGAAATATCAGACAATATAGATATTCATATTCATAAAAGAGTGAAATAGAAAATATGTTACATGAGATGATGGAGGCAGGGATCATTAGGCATAGCCACATTGCATATTCATCACCAATGTTCATGGTGCATAATAAGGATGACACATAGAGGATGTGCCTAGATTATAGGGAAATCAATAATTACACCATCAAAGATAAGTTTCCTATTCCATTAATCAATGATTTAATTTATGAGTTTCATGGTGTTGTTTATTTCACAAAATTGGATCTTTGTTTAGGGTATCATCAATTTAGAATCAAGGATGAAAATGTTCATAAAACCATTTTTAGATCTCATGAGGGCCATTATGAGTTTTTGGTAATGCCCTTTGGTCTTAAAAATGCACCATCTACTTTTCAGAGCTTGATAAACACTATTTTTAGGCATTTTTTAAGGAAGTTTATGTTGTTTTTCTTTGATGACATATTGATTTACAGTAAGAAATGGGAAGCACACTTGAAACACGTGTTGATAATTTTAGAACAACATTAGATTTATGCAAATCCATCCAAATGTGCTTTTGGAGTATAAGAGATAGAGTACCTAGGTCACATTGTATCTCATGAAGGTGTCAAAGTTGATCATTATAAGATTAAAGCTATATTGGAATGGCCAATTCCAAAAACTCTAAAAAACCTTTGAGGGTTCTTAGGACTAATAGGTTACTACCAAATATTTTTGAAAGGTTATGGTAGCATAACAACTCCACTCATTACATTTCTAAAGAAGGATGTATTCCACTAAAATGATATAGATGCTAAATAATTTGAGCAATTAAATGTAACTATGTGCACCACCCCACTTTTGGCTACTCCATACTTCTCAAAGATGTCCATTGTTAAATATGATGCTTCTGGATTAGGGTTAGGAGCAGTAATAATGTAAGAAGGAAGATCCATTGCATTTGAGAGTCATCAATTCAAAGGTAATAATCTAAAAAAATCTATGTATGAGAAATACATGATGGTTATTCTTCAAACAATGAAACAATGGAGGCCCTATTTGATGGTTAGACACTTTGAGGTGAAAACAAATCATGATAAGCTCAAATACTTTTTGGAGCAAAGTTTATCATATAAGGAATAATAAAAGTGGGTAATAAAAATTTTGGGTTATGATTTTGAAATCATATATAATAAAGGTAAAGATAATGTAGTAGCAGATGCACTATCCATATGGGATACATCCACATAAGCATTACTTTGTGTAATGTCCATGTTGCAAGCAAATTGGGTAGATGAACCCAGGTTAGAGTGGGATTAGGACAAGGATACATAGGTTTTGATTTATAATATCCACCAAGGTTATACATCCTCTAAAAAAATTGAATGTAAATTTAATTCCTTGTGATATAAGGATAAGTTATACTTGTGTAAAGATTTAGATCTAAAGAATAAGATTCTTGCAGAGTTGCATACATCTCTAATTGGGGAACACTCTAGGTTCTTGAAAACTTATCACATAATCAAGTGATAAGTATTTTGGGAAGTACTCAAGGGATATGTACAAAACTTTATGGTAAAATGTTTGATATGCCAACAAAACAAAGGTGAGATAGTTAAGACCCTGGGTATGTTATAACCTTTAACAATTCCTAGTCAAAGGTGGGAGGAGGTTTCCATTGATTTCATCACAAGGTTGCCTTTTTCTAAAGGTAAGAATGTTATCTTGGTAATTGTGGACAGTATTAAAAATATACCCATTTTTTTGCCCTCTCACACCCATTTACAACAAGTATAATAGTGACTATTTTTCTAGAGGCAATCCTAAAATTACATGGAACCCCAAAAATAATTGTAAGTGATCATGATCCTATTTTCACTAGTAAATTTTTAGACTAAAATATTTTCCTATTTGGGTACTCATCTAGCTCATAGCTCATCTTACCACTATCTGATAGACAAATAGTAGTGGTCAACAAATGTTTAGAGTGATATCACTATTGTTTTGTATTAGATAAGGAAGAATGTTGGGTTAAATGGCTACCACTTACAGAATGGTGGTATAAGACATATTTCCATACCTCTTCTAAAATGTCCCCATTTTTAGCACTATATGGTTACCATCTGCCTTCCATCACTTCTTCCTTAAGGGTGAAAACCAAGGTTTGAGATGTGGATAAGCACATTCAACATCAATAAGAGGTTTTGGTTAGTTTGAGAGAATTTGACCTTGACAAAAAAAAAGAATGAAGCAACAAGCAAATCAACACTATAGTGAGAAACATTTTGACATAGGTGACTAGGTCTTTGCACTTTTGTAACCTTACAAGTATATGACCTTGAAGCAACATAAAAAGGAAAAAAAAACTATCTCTTAAGTATTATGGGCCTTATCAGGCTCTAAAAAAAATTAGACGTGTGGCTTACAAGCAAGAGTTGCCTCATTCATCTTGCATACACCTAATATTTCATGTTTCCTACTTGAAGAAGGTCATTGGATAAAAAGTTTTAGCATAGACAGAGCTACCAGAACTAGATGAAGAAGGATGAGTCATTTTGGAACTAAAGAAGATCATAAAAACATGTAATAATAGGTTGAGAAATAGAGAGATTAAAGAATTTCTAATCAAGTGGAAGAACCTAAGTAGTAAGGATGTAACTTCGGAGGGTGAAGATTTTTTGTAACAACATCTAGAGTTGTTAAATATTGACAACAACATTGGTTTGAAGGGGAAGGGCATGCTATGCCCCTAAAATTTCACATGTATTGGGATAGGAATAGCTGACTTGTGGCGTATTTGTCCCTCTTTTATGTTATTTCACATTTCTCTATGCATTTATTTGGTTGGTAGGTCACTGATGTGTTCAACTTCTGCACAAAACTTTGATGTTGACTGACTATGCATCTTCATACTTCCTCATAACTTCACTAACTTGTGGAGTCAAGATCTCTGCTTTTGTTGACGGACTGCAAAGATAATAGAGGCTTGTAATTGCTTATAAAACTGTATTTTTGTACTGGACTGTATGTTTCTCAATTTAGAAAGAGCATAGCCTTGTAATCTGGACTGTGGAAGAATTTTATCATATAAGGATGATTTCCAGGATCCTTATTCAAGTTGTTACAAGGGCATATTCATTACATACAAAACACCTACTTTAAAAAAAATGGATAATTGGTGCGCTGTCAACACCTGCTGCCTAGTTCAGCTTGGCTGAGATTATCTGGCCCACTGCCCTGCATTCTGTGTTGGTCTGCATTATTTATAAAGTGACTGTCATAAATTCCTTTTGTACTTATCAGATTCTGTGCAAAAATTTGACTCTCCTGCTCCTTACCTTCCTTCTTGTGAGCCTTTCCGTGTATACAAACGTGGGCAGAGCCTCTAGAATTCGTGAGTCCAAGCCCGTTAAACTGAGGAAGAATGATGTCAACAAAATTAATAAACATGATTCAAATAATTATACGTTGTTTTACTCAATCTGTGTGTTTTCTGGAAAGGTCAATCCACGCCAGCACATTGGTTCCTAGTATCTAACGTAGCAGAATAGGACAACCCACAACACAAACCTCTTCCAAGGATGTCGGTCCAAACCTCCCCTGAGTCGCACCTTTAACCGATACAGATCCCAAACTAATATGATCCAAATATCATATAAAGTTTATCTCCAGCACATGACTCTTCCTCAAGTCCACTTGGTAAACAACATCTTGAAACGCTTCCACATATTATCGGTTCATAAGAAACATTCATTGATGCAGACCAGAGCCAAAGAAAATATTTAAAAGCATAGTAGGAGGTGTTTCAACAGAAAAGGAATCAGTTACTTTGAAAGTTAGGCTTGTTCCACAGGGCAAAGTATCTAGTAAGCCAACAACCACAAGTAACTTATAGGACTTAACAAATTTAAAATCGAGATTCGTGAGGATAGAGATCTCTCAGAACAAACTGACACCCATTCTCTGAAGAGATTGAAAAATCAATCTCACTACATCTTTTATTTGGTCTAGAATGAAAGAGAGACATCAATGTATCAGTCTGAGCATAGTTTAACTCAAACCAAAAATGCTTATCACCATTATAATTTTCTCTGATAGCATTCTTGAAGGTAGACTCTGGAATGGGTTCGCACTTTTGCCTGATACAACCACGAACATGTGCAGGAAATTATGTCTTTTCAGCACCATCTATTGTCCATGCATACGGATTGATGCTCATTTGCCCACGACTTGCTGACTCAAAAATCCCATGCAACTTTCTATCATTGTAATTAAAGAGGAACAACGACATGCTAGGTTCAATGTTCTGCACGTAGGTAAAATGTGGGGCTGGCAAACCGAATATGAGCTGAGTAACACATTCTTTGAAAGTCTTGTGAGAACACCCAAATATGACACCAGCAAGATCTGATTTATTCAATCCTTTGAAATGAAATAGATGCTTTTATTGATCTCTTTCCATAGTCATAATTACAAAATACAGACTTAAAGGACTTCCTTCACTCCTTCTGCTCCTTCCTCTTCTTACAACAACTTCTCTTGGATGAGAGGTCTTCTTTCTCTGTCCTTCCTCTCCTCTCTTCTACCTTTCTGCGTCTTGCTCCCTCTCTGAATTTTTTTGTTTGCTATATTTTTATTTTTAACAACCTCCCCTCTAACTTCTATGCCAACTTGGGCTTAGGCAAACAAAATACAGTTTTTCAATTGCAACAACATGCCCAGGTTGAAATATTTTCAACCACTCCTTGATTTTCTCAACAGCCCACAATAATTTACCTTTTTACTTTTACTAATTACAATGTCTCCTTAATTTCAACATTTGGAGGGAAAATACAATAATTTGGATTTAAATTCAATCATGGCTAACGTAACTATGTCTTCCCTGAAAATATATCTAGATGCTCCTGCATCAGTCACCCTATGGAGTAACCATGGCCTAGGTAGACTATAAATAGGAGGTCATGGGTGGTTTTTTATCATCATATTATGAATTATATACTTATTAAAGCTTGTGGAGGTTTCCCCCTTGAAGTGGCTTATATTTTATTCAAATATTCCACTATATTTCAGTCATACTATGATTTATTTCTATTATTATACTTTATTAGTGAAGTAATTTCATTACAGTTTAAATAGTAAAGATTGGTTCTCACCAGTTATATATATAGGTTAGCCTTAAGCTTTTGGTTGTGTTTGCTTTCTTATTTTTCACTTTTTGCTTTCACTTTATTTTTATTTATTATATTTATTTCCAGTCTTTCCTTAAATTTTTTTTGACAAACCATGACTCCATAACCCAAAGAATATATAAGCTAGTCTAATAAACCTAGAGTTTTGGGGGACCATCCTTGCATTTTTCAAATACATTCCCGAGCATTCCTAATAGTCCCCTAACCCCAAAATCAAAGTTGAGACCCTACCTAGCAGTCCCCTAATCCCAATGATGGAATTATTGACTTACTTGGATCCCTTGATCCTAATACATTAGACTTTAATGTCTATCTAGTATCCCTATATTGATGTCAGAATTTTTTGACTACTTGACAACCACCTACTTTTGCCTCTCCTTTCTCTACCTCTCCCTTTTCATTGTATGACAAATATCTAGAACACCGAAGAAGAAAGGTGGAAAAGAGAAGTGATGAAATGCCAATTATAGGGGGTTACTCCTCTTTCAAACATTGATTTTAATATAGACAAGGTCATGGATATAAACCTAGGTCATGTTGATATGGGTGACTTTGAGAACAAGGTGAACACATATTTAAAAAATGAATAGACATGGAGTATTTATGACAGTGGATTGCCTTGGGCCATTACTTTTCTGATTTAAGTGCAATGTCCAGAGTTAGTCATGACAATGGCAAGTCACTATAATAGAGAAAATAAGGAAGTTATAAATCATCAAGGACAAACCATATTATGACTTTGGGTTGATGATATCGAAGAAATGTTGAGGATTCTAGATCATGAGGCCTTCATGGAAATTTCTCTAGAGGCATCTCAATAATTCTATGAGGAGAACATGGGTGACTATGTTAGATCTCTAAATAAACATTGGCTTGTTAAATCTAAAACTCTATAGCTTGAGTCCCTAAGGTGATAGCATGATAGGAGTTTAAGTTAGAAATTGGAAATATTATTACTCTCCTCAATATATTGGTGGGAAATTCCATGGAAAAATATTACCAAGAGTGGATGTTCTAATACAAACAAATCATACATGTTAACAAGTAGTATATCAATTGGGTTGAGTTGATCAACAACTCATTTCAAAATCAACTATGTGATGTGGTTACCAATCATAAGTTTTACATGATGTTATACATGGTTTAAATATTTATACAAAGGAGGCTATATAATATAATAAATACCATTATCCAAATGTCAATCTCTCATATCTATGAATACTATCAGTAACTGGCATTGAAAGAGAACACCAAACATTTTTAAAGGGTCAATGATGTGTTCATTAAATATATCATTCAAATGTTTGAAAAGGAACCCTATAATATATGTTTCTCTATTTTTTGTTTTACCTTGGAGATAGTAAGATGAGGTGGATGGTTCATAATCCCACCTTTTCTTACATTAGGGTTTGTGGGTGTGAAACGACCCCATATATGTTTCCTAAGTTCATTGATGACAAATGGGCACTCATGGAGTTAGTGTGGAAACTAATGGAGACACACAATTTATTGGTTACTAAGCATGATTTTAATGGGCCCCACTTCCCTATGACTATTGGTAGATACACTTGTGCCACATTGCATAAATCTAAATCTATCAAATCAAATATGGCTCATTTCATGCTTTAGTCATTTCATAGTATCCCCTCGTTTGATGCAAGGGGAATGATAGAGGGAATTTTAATCAATTAATTTAATAGTGTTACCTATTATGAATATTTTAATATGGATTATGATGATGAAAGAGAAGGTAGGCTTCTTGATTATTCTCGCTTCATACTAAACAGGTAATCGGGTTCAACATAGTCTTTATCCCTAAGAATATAGACATAGAATATGATGAAGAGGTCATAAATCCATCCTATTTTAAGGAGACTATCAAGTTGAAGTCATTTCATAGGGTTGAATGGAACTAGCATGAATTAACATACTTAGAGGATCATACCAAAGGGGTGTTTAACATGTTTCTTGCATGGCTCTAGAGTAAAGGGGTAGATATACAAAGTGTTGAAATTCCCCCACCCTTGAGAGATGTAGATTTACCACCTCCTAAGTCAGTATAAGATAATGAAAAATACCTCTCAACATATTATAGTGCCATATTTAACTCAATAATTATTGAGGATGAGATAGAAATAAAGGAACCTTCGCCTCAGCAAAAAAAATGCCTTTAAAATTCAAGATCAAGAAGTTAATTGGTGGTAAAGGTACTCCTAGAATATCAACTGTGCTGAGTGAGACACCTAAAAAGGTGGTTCATTCACAAAGATTAATTAGGAACATCACATTACATTTTATGATAGAAAATCCTCCCTTCTTGGCTCCCAAGGTTTGTCCCTCAATAGTGGTAACTCCTCGTTTTATTGAACTACAAGAAGTTCCTTCTAGGATATATCCAAAGAAGTTGAATCCATCCCAAGGGAAGGATAATCTATTATGGAGATAGAGGAATATTTTCATAAAATGGTAGAGCTCTCACCTATTATCCCATAAAAGGATCCATATACACAAAAGGCACAAGAGGAAAAGGCCATTCCTCCACCACAAAAAAATAGAGATGAAATCTGTAATAGATAAGGCTCTTATGGTTCAAGATCAAATGCAAGTTTAACCATCATATTTAAAAGAGGCCATTAATACCAGAGTAACCCAATGGTTGAACAAAGTGGTAAGAAATAGAAATAAGTTAGTTCCACTATTATAAAATGATTTTAATACTCTTACCACACCAAATCCCCAAACTTCAAATAAACCCAAGATGGTTTCTTGTATAATCAAAAATGAACAAGGGGAGAGTTATGTCGATGTTGTTGTTCCCCCTCTATAAAAATCGAGGAATGAAGTCAAAGTTGGAGATTACCAAGTTTCAAGAGTACATCTAGGTAAGGCTACTCATGAAGGGTTAAAAGAGGATGTTCAAATGGATATTGGATCCTTTATTGAGAAATTCAATCAAGATAAGGTAACAAAGGATCAATTGAAGGAAAAAGTAGAGAAACTTATGTTAGTGATCCATAATTGGTCAATCTAGTTTATCCTTAGCACTAAGATTATACACCAGATTTTAGGACTCTAAGAATAGTTGAGAAAATAGGAAACATGGGAAGAGCCACTATGGAGTAGTCAGAGAAACTCCTTGAACAAGGAAACAAGTCAATGGTCTCACCCACAATGATTTACACATCAATGAATTAATAAATCCAATATGATTGTAAAATAAAATTATCTATAGGAAAGAGCTCAACAAGTTAAAACAATGGTTATCCAATTTGGGAGCTATTTCTAAGTCTGATGAAGATGTCCTTGTCAATGAAGGAGTACTAATTGAATAAAGTAGAGGGGATCAGGTTGAATTCTTGGGAGTAGCTAGATTTAGGATCCAAATAATAGAAGTATATTTTAGAAAATTCAAAGAATCATGATCTTTGGATGTTGACCCTGCATGTGAAATTCAATAAGTAATTGAAAAACTTCCATTCTCATTCCTTGGAGACAAAGAAAAAGTGGTTTCATTAGAAGTCATAGATAAAGAATTTAAGCAATCGATAAAATAAGAAACTACATATAATTCTTATTTTAGTTTCAAATCAATTCATAACTTTATGTGGTTTTAAAATAATTTTGATAAGCTTGATAAAGATTTGAAGAAGTTTCAAAACATTCCTCAACAAATGATAAATTTGTAGGTTGAGGCTGAAGTTACATATCAACATTTTGATGGTCCATATCATGATAAATTCAAAAAGGCATTACAAAAACTTGAAATTTACAAGAAAAAAACTCAACAAACAAAGAAAAAAGATGTCTTCATGATAGATGATGAATAAGAGGAAGAATAGGTAGATGTGGAGACATCCTGATTTGTAACATAGGGGTGCATTTTAGTGTAACCTTTTTTGTAGTTAAAAAACTATGTTTTGGCTTGTGTGTTTTCATAGTATCGTGTGAATTTTAACTAAGTTAAATCATACACCTATAAATGTGCAACTATTTCTATTTTTAGAGTTTGTTTTTATAGTTTTGGGGGGTTAGTTTTTCTATAAATAGACGTTTGCATGCCTCTCTAGGGGATATCAATTTTGTAATATTTTACAAAGAAATAAATTTTGGAAAGAAGAAAGAAAGAACTTGATGTTGTTCTATAAATCAATAAAATTAAGTTGTTTTAGGACTTTTTACTTGTTCTTATTTGTGAATGAATGCCCTTATGTTCTTTTATTCATGTTATTGATCTCTTTACTCTCTTCTTAATAGAGGTTCTTAGTTGATGGTAAATGTATTTTGAATTGATGAATGTGATATTTAGGTGAAATCTATGTTCACTAATTCATGTTATTTCTTTTTCCTCTCAGTTAACTCTTTCTATTCTCTCTTCCCTACTCTTCTTATCATATTTCTTTTTTTCTATACATGTAAAATCCCCAAATAATTTAGTATGTAAATTTGAAAATATGTTAGGTTTGTGTTTTTATTATTTTTGAATAAATGTAGCTTCACTTAATAATAGAGAGGGTATCTATCTTATTATACTATTTATTATAGTGCATGCATTGAATTATTTGACATTTTATACAACCAACACCTATATAACCCATAAAGTCCCCAATTCAATGTAGTTATCTCTTCAGGGAAGATCATATGAATGCATCAAATAAATTTGATTAAAGTGATTGATAAAGGATCTCCTTAGCCTACAATAAATAATGTTAGACTTGGGAAAGGACTATAAACTTGTAGTAGAATTGTAATAGATTTATTTACTCAAAAGATAAATTCTTTTGAAATCATAAAATAAGTGTTTTTTCCAAGCAGAGCTAGGTAAGTTCAAGTGTGACCATTGATGTGATTTTATAGAGATGTGTTTCAAATATTTTTGATAACCAAAATATTGACATGCACAAGAAAGTCATTATGAAGCATGTCATTTTGAAAAAAATATTGTTAGAGTGCAAGAGACAAGCCTACACTATTGGATAGGTGCATAGTGCGCCCATGTCTGCCTAGTGCACACTTGTCTAGAAAGAACATAAACTTATTAAACAAGAATGATAGTAAAGTATATGTTGAATAGGGATAAAATAAGAAATTTTAGAATGTGTTCTCATTAATTACAATACTTTTAAGTCTTTAAAAAGGATTTTAGGTTAACAGAATGGTGAATTGACCAGTCAAGGTAAAGGTGTTGAGAACAAACATTTTTAAAGCATTTATTGATTAAATTTTAGTATTTACATTCTACCATTTTATTCTAGTGATTCATAAAATTATGAGATTAAATTAAGTGCAAACCTGAGTGTGTATACACACTTGGTCTTTATCCTAGAGATATGCATGCTTCCTTGTTGATGCATGTGGAGAAGTGTTGAACTTGTGGTGAATTGAGAGTGATCAAGTCTCAATTTTAAGAATAAGTGAAGTTTATTTAGTTGGAAATATTATATGCCCAAACCCTCATAGAGTAATTTTTAATTATTTTTAATAGGTGGGAACCAAAAAAGTGGTACACTAAATTGAAACCAGGACATGGAACATCACTAAGCTCAAACATGGCTCACTTGCCAAATTAAAAAGAAGTGGGAACCATTACATGGTTCTCTAAATTGAAACCAAGACGTGGATCATCACTTAAAATGTGGTCTACTTAAAAAATATGAATCACACCACTGTAGATGGATCTAGATTTGAATTATAAATTCTTGAAACTCTAAAACTTGAAAAATAAATATTTGAAATTTGTAGAGTGGTAGCTTGGACATGAATGCATATCATGCCCCTTATAATGTATATAGTGAAATATTGATCTTTTGAAAATGTGTTTGAAACCGTGTAACTATATTTTCACAAAGGTCTATGTGCTTGAGTAGATGTAAGAGTGGAGTGCATAAGAAGCCAAATGCCCCTATAATCTAAAAATTCTAATTTTATATATTGTAAACTGTCAAATATGAAATATATTACTAGTGAAAGCTTAGAGATAATCCCATTATAATGTTGCATATATAACCCTAAATTAGATACATGGGATTATCTAGGTTTAAAGGGATATTAGATTATATTTTACACAAGGATGGTGAACTAACCTAGTTTGTATGTCAATTAAAAAAAACTCAAACAAATAGTATTTTAAATTTATACAATTAAGATTTGATAAAATTAGTAAAGTACAACTATTTATAGATATTGCAATGAATTGAAAATAAATGATACTTAGTTGATTTACTTTGAAAATATAGGTATGATAAAGAATATGATAGAAGTGGACTAAAAGCTGATCCTAGAACAATGATCAAATTTTGGGAATATTCTTTCTGTGGCATTAGATGTTTCTATTAGTTCTAGATAGTTGTGTCGACACAGGTGTCTGACTTTGACATGGGTATCTTGTAAACAATATTAATTGGATTTGTATGTGACTAAATAGAGCCTTATATGTTTTCTATCACCTTTATTCTGATGTATTCATACCATGTTCACATGTTATCTCTCTTTTTAAAATGATCAAACACTAGCTTCTTCACCCTTGGAGTGACTGTGGAGAAAATGGGTTAGTGGGCTCATAGTGTCAAGTTAGCCCAAGGACCCTTTTATTAATGGGCACTACCTATATTGAAAATAATTAGAAGAGGACCTTAGACATATTTATTTCTCACCTACATGTTGGATTCTGTGTGTAGAAGGATGAAATGTGTGATAAACAAAGACACATAGTGACCTATCTTCTAACTTAGAAAATATGGCTCATGAACTATTATTCAAATGCTTCAAACCTATGGAAATATTACTCTTATGACACACACACACACACACACACACACACACACACACACACACACACACACACACACACACACACACACACACACACACACACACACACACACACACATGTATGAATGGGGATACTTTTTCTCACATGAATTCTTGATTGAGTGCTTTTTGGTATGTTGCCTTGTAAGTTTTCAGTATTTTCTAGGTGAAGAAAAAATGAGGGTTGATCTTGTATATATACCAATTTATTTTATAAATATATCACACTATATCATTTAGGATTAACTTTAGGATAGGTTTCATTTTAAAATCAGATGAATTTTAAGAATTGGATACTTTGTGGGAAAATGGACACTTTGTGGGAAAATGGACACTTGAGTTGACACAAGTATCTATCTGGGACATAAGTGTCTAGGAAGCTAAAAAATAGGTACAGGTCAAAAACTATATGTAAAACATAATAATCAGGTTTAGATCCTTTTTCACATTATAAAAGGCCTAGTCATCAGAGTAATAATGGTTAGACTAAGAGATAATAAATTTGGCATAAGGAGATAATGAACATGAGCCTTTTGATAATGATCATGTCTAAACTTGAGAGGTACAACCCTGATAGGTATTTTCCAAGTGTACAAGATTGGGTTACTACATAAATAATATTTTAGTATCTACATTTCTTCCTCTTTAATCTAAGAATGGACTTGTTAGTTTAAATGAAATCAATGCATACCTAGGTGTGTATAACACCCTTGTCTTTGTATGAGCCTAAATTGAGTGCTTTGTTGGTGACTAACCTATAACCAAGATCATGTTATAGTATATAATTAGTGTGTGAAATTTGAAATTGAAATAATTTTAAATGTTTTAAATTAGAAAGATTAAGGTTAGGAGTAGACCTATGTGTGTATGCAACCATCTTGCCTTTTGACACTTTAATTTGAAAAGATGCCTCACTATGAAGCATTGAAGCTAAGATTAAGATAATTATGGACCTAAAAGTGCATATATAGAGAGATATTGGAAGATGCATGCACTTAATCTTAGTGTAAGGGTGAGCTACAACATGGACACTAAGTTTTTTTCATCTCAATCATGCAACCCAAATATGTACATGATTTGATGAGTGTGAGAGATTTAATCAATTCAAACTCTATGTCTGATGAGGGTGGATGATTTAATCAAATTCAACCTATATTTATAGTAAGGTTAGATGATTTAATCAAATCTAACTTATCATACTAGTAATATTAAGAGATTTAATCAACTCAACCTTCAAAATATGAACCAACTACTATAATAGATTGGCTTGATTGTAGTCCATCCTAGGTATAATAATAGTCTGTAATAATATTTTAAATCTAGAAATCGATTTGATTTTACAATTTTATGTGCCCTTTGTGTGGCATACGTACCTCATATATGTCTCAACATAAAATATGGGTATAATAATAGTACCAAGGTAGATAATGTTTCAAAAAATATGTATTTGAATTATATAACTATGAAGTCTGGTGAATCTGAAATCAATGCAAGTGTTGAAGGCATGTTTCTATGACATGCCCCTACTAAATCCTAGAAATCTAAGAACTAGTGTAAATGTGGAAGACATGTTTCCATAACATGTCCCCATTATAATCTATAGATGTTGAAAACTGAGTAAGTGTGAAGGTCATGCCTTTTTGAAATGCCCCCATGGAAATTTAAAATTGTAAAATTGTGAAATTTGTGCCTCTATGACTTTGCCCCCACTTATATTCCTCAAATTTTTTATTGAGGGGAAATATAATTTGGTAGTTACCTTACCTCAAAAGTATAAGATAATTGTATAATTTGTGTATAGATCATGTAACATATAGGAGTAACATGTCTATCTAGATATAAAAATGATGTATGTAGTATGTGATTACATCAAGTTTTAAGAAGCATGATATAGATCATGGCAATGTCTAGAGAGTAACAATACAAGCTCAAAAATTAATCAAGTACACACACAAGAGAACTCAAAAGTAATTCAAAAGGAAATGGTCCAAGGCAACCTCATCTAAGGGGCATGTTCAAATGTTACACAATCAAAGGGACATGACTTAGTAAAATGTTTATAAACCATAGAAGGACATATTAAAATATGCACATATAAAAAATAATGACATATTTAAATGTCCAAATATGCAAGCAAAGGCATAGGGGCCATGAATAATAGATCATATTAAAATGATCAAACAAGCAATACAATGAAAGATAATAGAAAGCAAGGATAGACACTTTAAAGAAGTGCCAAAATGGAAAATTAGGAAAAATATAAGAAACTAATATGAACATAACCTACTAGTTCCTAAACATATGTGTTTGCAAGCAATATTAACTACATAGCATATCGAGTACACTATGCAAGGTATAAGCATGGATATAGGCATGTTTAATTATATAAGCTTAAACATGATAACATAAAATGATCATAAAATAATATAACATGGGTGTATCATGATCAAGGAGGTAGATGCCCCAATGTACTTGGGACATGAGTGGAGGGGAGGTCCAACATCTGTATACACACGTATCATATATATGGGTATGTTTATATCACACTCAAATGAAGCATGATACACATGTGTATATATAAAAGGAATGATATGTTATCTAATAACATGGAGAAAATAACTTATGTATTAGAAATAGTACAAATAGAAACATTTTGAATTTTTTGGTATTTTTGAATTTATTTGAATGTCTTTTTTGGTATTTTTGGAATATTTGATTTTTTTAAAATTAGGTTGGATCATTTTAAATGTTTGGATTTTTGAAGCTTAATTGAATGTGTAGACACTAAAATATTATTTATGTAGTACCTCAATCTTGTACACTTGGAAAATATCCATAATGTTTGTACCTTTCAGTTATAGACCTACTCGTTACCAAAATGCTCATGTTCACTATCTCCTTGTGCCAAATTGCTTATCTCTTAGTCTTAACATTATTATTATGATGACCAGACATTTTATACTATGCAAAAATATCTAACTTTATTATTATCCTTCACTGTTAGTTTTAGACTTGTACTTATTTTTTAGCTTCTAGGATACTTATGTCCTATTGATGTAAGTGTCCACGTTTTCTACAAAGTGTCCAATGCCCAAAAGTCATCCAAATTTAAAATAAAACTTATCCTAAAGGTAAACATAAGTTTTTTAGTGTGAGATATTTATAAAATGGATTAGTATATAGATCAGATTAACCCTCATTCATTTCTCACCTAACAAATATCAGGAACTCACAAAGAAACATACCAAGAAGCACTCAATCAAACATTCAAATGAGAAAACCTACCCTTTTCATCCCTTTTTGAATATCATTCATAGAATCAATATTACCATATGTCTAAATTATTTGAAGAGGAGTTCATGATCAATATTTTATAAGTTACAAGCTAGGTCACTGCATGTCTTTGTTTATCACACATTACATCTATGTGCACACACAAGCCAACACGTAGGGGAGAACTACATAAGTATGGGGCCATATTCAGAGTATTTTATATGTACATAGTGCCCATTTATATAGGGGTCCTTGGGAAAGTTCAACACCATCATGCCACTAACCTATTTTTTCCCACAATCACTCCAAGGGTGAATAAGCTATGGTTTGATCATTTGAAAATGAGTGACATCCTATGCACATGATCTTAAGACATTGGAAGCAAGGAAATATAAAACCTCTATGGATATAATTGGTTTCATCTATATCCAATTAGTATTTTGTATAGGACACCTATAGCAGGGTTAAACACCTATGTCAATACAACTATCCAAATTTGATGTACGCATATGAGGCCACATAAACAATATTCCTAAAATCTGTCAAGTGTTCTAGGATAATATTTCAATCCACTTCTAGTATGTTACAAATTATACCTAAATGAATACAATAAATTAACTAATTATATTTTTTCCCTATTTATTAAAATATTTAGCAATAGTTATACTTTACTATTTTTAACAAATTTTAGCTGTATAAATTCATAACATTATTTATTTGAGTTTTATATTTAATTAACCTGTACATTATGTTAGTTCACCATCCTTGTGTAAAACTTAATATAATACCCCTTAACCCTAGATATAGACACACATCTAAATTTAGGGTTAAACATTTGGTGAACCTGATCTTTATGTGTATTTATGCATACTATTACTTTTCCTAGGGTATTCAGCCTCTTGAGGTTTTTTATTTCTATTTTTTACATTTATTCTATTATTTGTATGCAACCTAAGCATATCTCAAGATTAGCTAGTGTTTATATTAAACACTTAGAGCTCTCTTATTTTCCACTAGGATGGGTCAAACCAATAAAGTATCAAATCATGTGCCTAACAAAAGTGTCAATAATGAAACTAAACCAAATATTTAAGAGGTTATCATAGAATATGATTCTGATCATGAAAACAATGAATCTAATGCAAAAAATGAACATAAGCAAATAGATCAATATCAAGTATGATATCTTGATATGTTTTGAGAGAAAATCCATCAAAATTTTCAAGATCTTGATGAGATCCTAAAAACCATATTAGAAACTAAAAAATACAAAAGCATACAAGAACAACTAGGTGCATGTATTGATCATGCCATTAGGGCTATGGGACATCCCCATATTCTTGTAACCCTCCCCTTGAGCACATTATTGCTTCATACTTATAATGACATCATGAGTTATGTGTTTACACCATTATTACCTGAAACAAATCCTACTATTGTTACATCCTCCATGGGAAACATTAGCACGTAAACCCAGTTACTAGTTTCAATACCTATATCAACCAAACTATGGACACACTTCCTTTGGTGACTTCTCAAACTTCAAACCTTAGTGATAAAAATATGCAAGATCTTGTCCAAATAATTAAAAAATTAAAATCTAAGGTTAATAATATTAAGCAAAATTATATGAATTCACCTTATGCTACTGATTCACAAGAGGTATTGCATAACCTTATTTCTCCTCGAATATATTTACACTCCTTGCCAAATTGTTTTATTGCACTTACACTGAGATTTTATGATGGCCAGGGTGATCCTAAACAACATATTTTATCTTTCAATGTAGCATGCCTTGATTATGTCTCTAATGATAAACTTTTAACTCAACTATTTCCAAGGAGCCTCAAAGACTATCCTTAAAGGTGGTTCTATGCTTTACCAATCTAAATTGTAAAAGCATTCAAACCTCTTATGGATTAGTTTTTGGCACACTTATGTGTCAAAATTATTGAAAAGGTATTATATGACCAAATTACAAAAATCAAACAAGGAACCAATGAAATTATCAATGAATATGTCTTGAGGTACAAGACAATGTTGGACAAAATGACAAATCAAATGGTAGATAATGAATTTCAAGACATCTTCAAGCAAAGTTTACCCACCCTATTACATGAGTCCATTATTTTCAAAAATTTCAAATATTTTTATGACTTATTGCTTATTGTTAGAGATCATGAAATGAAACTTGTATCATTGAAAAAACTTAAGTATGTAGTCAACACACTAACTACATCCAGTACCAAGTTTTATATCAAACTGAGCTACATGGCCAAACCTACATAACCTAAAAACACACAACTAAATTTTTTAATGCAGTGTCACAACAATCTAATTGACTTATCTTAACTAATGAACCATGGAGACAATTTACATGATGTGATTCTCTAGCTTCTCCACTTAAGGACCTTATATATTTTCATCTCATATCTATCCCTTCTCCAATGGAGGTTGATATGAGTAGACCTCTACTTCATGGATGCGATGCCAATACTTATTGTGATTATCACCAAGGCCATGGGCATTCTAAGAATAAATTTTACACTTTAAAACATAAAAATCCAATACATTACTTATATCCAACAACTTACATTTGATGACCCTCATAAAGATTTAGGGTCAAAACCTAGTGACCATCAAAACCAAAAGATGTTTAGTGATCCATTACAATATCATTCTCAAAAAAATATGAAAGTGTAAATGGCATATAATACACACCCCCTCCACCAAACTATGGGCACAAATTAGATGGGATTATTGGTAATTATACATGGCATACACCTCCTATGGTTTAAATACCCTCTATTACTTTCGATGAAAATGAGATTGTGGATGATGACTCAGATATTCATTCAT